>JAXIVJ010003050.1:0-37500 GCA_036785665.1 Chirona hameri
TGTCTCTCTGTCTCTCTGTCTCTCTGTCTCTCTGTCTCTCTGTCTCTCTGTCTCTCTGTCTCTCTGTCTCTCTGTCTCTCTGTCTCTCTGTCTCTCTGTCTCTCTGTCTCTCTGTCTCTCTGTCTCTCTGTCTCTCTGTCTCTCTGTCTCTCTGTCTCTCTGTCTCTCTGTCTCTCTGTCTCTCTGTCTCTCTGTCTCTCTGTCTCTCTGTCTCTCTGTCTCTCTGTCTCTCTGTCTCTCTGTCTCTCTGTCTCTCTGTCTCTCTGTCTCTCTGTCTCTCTGTCTCTCTGTCTCTCTGTCTCTCTGTCTCTCTGTCTCTCTGTCTCTCTGTCTCTCTGTCTCTCTGTCTCTCTGTCTCTCTGTCTCTCTGTCTCTCTGTCTCTCTGTCTCTCTGTCTCTCTGTCTCTCTGTCTCTCTGTCTCTCTGTCTCTCTGTCTCTCTGTCTCTCTGTCTCTCTGTCTCTCTGTCTCTCTGTCTCTCTGTCTCTCTGTCTCTCTGTCTCTCTGTCTCTCTGTCTCTCTGTCTCTCTGTCTCTCTGTCTCTCTGTCTCTCTGTCTCTCTGTCTCTCTGTCTCTCTGTCTCTCTGTCTCTCTGTCTCTCTGTCTCTCTGTCTCTCTGTCTCTCTGTCTCTCTGTCTCTCTGTCTCTCTGTCTCTCTGTCTCTCTGTCTCTCTGTCTCTCTGTCTCTCTGTCTCTCTGTCTCTCTGTCTCTCTGTCTCTCTGTCTCTCTGTCTCTCTGTCTCTCTGTCTCTCTGTCTCTCTGTCTCTCTGTCTCTCTGTCTCTCTGTCTCTCTGTCTCTCTGTCTCTCTGTCTCTCTGTCTCTCTGTCTCTCTGTCTCTCTGTCTCTCTGTCTCTCTGTCTCGGTCCCGTCGCCGTCGCCGTCGCCGTGTCTGTGTCTGTGTCTGTGTCTGTGTCTGTGTCTGTGTCTGTGTCTGTGTCTGGTCTGGTCTGTCTCACGTCCCAGATATGCTGCACTGCACTTCAGCCGCTTCGTGCTTGCGATGCGATATCATACCGTGAGTAGCACGTTTCTGATGCATAATGAGGCGGCTGTATAATTAATCAGCACATATTTTAAGACACAAGATTCATCGCATGTGCATTTTATTTGCTAGCCCACCTTTTGTTAAGGTGACTGAAATCATGTTCTGTGTCAGCCATCATCGACTTTAAAGGGAGTGTGCCTACTCACATCGCTTATTTGGGGTTATTGACACTGGTATATAGAACATAATTTTCTGAATTGACCCATGACTTCGTTTCTCCAGATTCGTCCTAGTTGTTGAGATATTCCAAAGACTCCAGGAACTTGCTGGGAGCAAAACGTTATCGGGTAGACTCCAGAGGGCTTCCGCTACTAGAAGCACTGCAACTATCGATTAAACTGCTAGCATATTGTTAGCGCCGGCCAATAGCTATTCAACAAAACAGCTCGTGCACGTTGATAGCAGCAGCCGAACAGAAACTGGACGGCCATGATGTTTTTCGGTGATGGCCGTTTGGATGATGGCCGATGGCCATTTTTTGAAGAAGATATCAATTTAGAGCTACGGAACTTGCACATAATAAAGTTAACAGTGGCAAGAACGTGCTGTGCAAAACTTGTCTTTCTATCTTTCATGATGTGACCGTAATTGTATTGTCTTATATGCGCCGTTTTACATAACATCACCATAGTGGCGATCGTTTTATAGATATCGAAACAAAAAATAAACAAAAAACCAATATAAGTGAAAATTCAACTAAAGTGAATGTGAAGTCCAGATGTGAATTTCATCATATACAACAATCAAACCAATAGCTACTTACCGTATCAAAAATATTTTTGACATTGCAAAACAGTAGGCACACTCCCTTTAAATATAGGCCACTGTTTCCCACGCCTCACCAGGGAGAGCGGATCGCTCCTAGGCATTTGGAGGCTCCTCAGCCTGACCAGTTCGGACCACGTGCTGGTCCTGCGAGACCGGATCTGGTCGGCTGCGAGGTTGGATCTGGCCCGGCTGAGTTGTATCTGGTCCTGCGAGACTGGATCTGGTCGGCCGCGAGGTTGGATCTGGCCCGGCTGAGTTGTATCTGATCCTGCGAGACCGGATCTGGTCGGCCGCGAGGTTGGATCTGGCCCGGCTGAGTTGTATCTGGTCCTGCGAGACTGGATCTGGTCGGCCGCGAGGTTGGATCTGGCCCGGCTGAGTTGTATCTGATCCTGCGAGACCGGATCTGGTCGGCCGCGAGGTTGGATCTGGCCCGGCTGAGTTGTATCTGGTCCTGCGAGACCGGATCTGGTCGGCCACGAGGTTGGATCTTCCTGCAGCGGGGTGGTATCCCGTCCGGCCCCGGTCCGAATGTGACCTGGTTGCGGGGTTGCGGGGTCTCCCGTCCCACGGCTTTCTGATCCGCTCTGGTTTGGGTGTGATTCGGGCTAATCTGCCTCAGGTCTAATCCGTTACAGCAGGACGCTGACAGCCTGATCGGCCGCAGCTGACGGCGCGCCGGTGCCCGTCATCACAATTCCACGCCGAATTAAAACACACACTTTCTCCCTCCGTGGGCGTAATGAACCGGAAAAGGAGACGGTAAACGGAGATCGGCAAGCTCTAACCGTTTCCATTAAGCAGTGCCTCTGGGCGCGGATCTGACTGGTCGGCAGCCGGTTTGGGTCGGACGGGTGTCGCCGTGTCGCGGTTGACGCGCTCCGTGCTGTCTGTGTGTCCGGTTGGTGTCAGTGGAAAGGTTTTCGTTTGGTCTGTCAGTGGAAAGGTTTAGGTGTGGCGTTGTAAGGCTCTGTGGGCGGACAGGCAGGGCGAACGTGGCAACAAAGCGGGGCCCGATATGGCACCTTTCATGCCTGCACGGTATATGCCGACTGCTTTGTTTTTGCCGGAGCTGTTGAAAGATAAGAGAGACTGCTTGAAAAACGTACGCGGATTTAGTTTAATTTGCATTAGTCCTTGAATATTCGGCAAGCCATAGAATGAATTAAACGGCAATGTATCGACAAAGTTAACTATGCATTCAGCATTTATATAAACTATCATGTGTTATGTGTCTTGAGAAAGCGTTTTGAAGCCATAAATGGTAACGAATTGCAGCAAAGAACAGCAGAATAACAGCACACTCTCCAAACACCGATCGAGGCACGAAAGTATGTGCCAACTCTCTTGCTGGCACAGAATCTCAAGGCCTTCATGCAGTGCAGCAGTCAGTTCTGGGAAAGTATCGGAACACCATGAGAGACACAGTCTGAGCATTCCTGCCTACCTTTCAGCCAGGCTCGGCCGACCCTGCAGCAATATTGCCGTGCCTTTGAATGCAGCCTCATTGGATACAATGGCGGCGTGTTATGTGCAAAGCCGGTGAGCATCAGAGCGAGCTTGTGCGTGATCAGGTCAGGACAGACACAGGAACCCTCATCAGTGCGTGACCGGGCAGCCGTCAAACCTTGATGAGGACGGAGGACCTTGAACGTTTAGCGCCGGCTGGCACTAATGCCGATACCCCCTGCCATTCCCTGTGTCTCTATCCTGCATCATATAATCACATTTCCTGCGCCTGCGCCCCACACATGTTTCGTCACCCTTCCTGTGTCAGTCTGGCGTTGTCCTGTCTGGCGCTGCCCTGTCTGCTGGCCGCCGGTGAGAGGTGGACGGCGGGCGCGCGTGTTTTGAGCGCCAGCTGCTGCTCGCTGGATAACAGCTGGCGGCCGGCCCGGACCAGCGGAGGTCTCTGGAGTCGGCAGCTGCGGACTGGCCCGCACGAACCTGGTCCGGTGCGGGCGGTCCATATGACCTCGGTATATCGGGTCAGACGAGCCGGCACTACCGGCACTGGGAGGGGGGGGGGGGGCGCTGCTGTTCCTAAGCGCGTCGACCTCGAAAGACCACTACCACCGCCACCATCACCACCAGCGGTAGCAGCAGCACGACTGAAGGTGAGGGACGAAGCTTTAATAACCTCAGCAGCACATCAGCGCAGCGGCGGGGCAGCTCTTTAGACGTGTATCAGCAGAACACATCAGCGGGGCATGTATCGACAGGCGTGTCAGCGGGGGCGGACCGCAGATCAGCGCGGCGGAGGAGCCTCAGCTCGGCAGAGGACCGGTTTACACGTCGTCGCCGGGGAGTGATACTGGTCGGTTTGTGCAGAAAAGGAGCGGCAGCCCTGGCCGCGCGGTCTCCTGGCGACCTCGGACCTGTGACACGATAGCTGACGATGTAGCCGACTGTGCAGCTGACCAGCTGCGTCTGTGGCTGCGGCTGAGGCTGGCGGTCTGATGAGGCGCCCAGCTGCCACTGACACAGATATACGGCAGGTGCTGCTCAGGAACCCGTCTGTCAGTAAGTGAGTTTTCCACGAGGACAGGTTTTGTGACCCCGAGGGAACCTCGAACGTGTCATATGTGCTTCACAATGGTGGAAAGCGGAGCGCATTCTCGGCCTCTGACGGAGATGATGTATTAGATAATGTTTAGATTCAGAGTGGAGGCCTCCAGTCGCGTCTCCAGACCTTGATGGATTATCATTGGTCACGGCCAGTGCGTTTTGGTGTTGTGGCGCACATGAGACGCTTCTCAGTCGCTGAAGTCTCAGTGCTTCGTCTATGATACGAACAGAAATATGACCACATTCGAATATTTTAAATGCGTGCATGAGGAAAGTCAGATGGACATACGGAAGAAGGTTAGGTCTGTAACTTACTTGGCAACTTTCACAAGTTGAATATTGTCTGGTTTCAGGTCACGTAATGGTTACGCATGAATGGTTCCGAGACACATAGGTACCGAAGACAATAGGTAGGTACACTTGATTTCGCTAGCTTTCGATGTAAGTAACCATACCCTTCACCCACCGTTTTTCGCTGTTTCAACGAAACATTTATTTCGAGACAGACGTGAGGACTACCTGCCTTCCCTAACCTCAGAGACGTTTTGTACAGTAAGGAAGCCGCTGAAAATATTGACATTGTTCCGCATCTCTGGGGATCATCCTTGGATGTAAGTCATTAGTCATTAACATCTAATTATTCTTCCGGTGTTTATGTAAACATTTATTCCAACCGTCTGTTTAGCTATATACAGTCGTCTAATTGGAAACGAGTTTTATCGCGTACAATCCCACAGACCTTTTTAATTCTTCATTCGTTTCGGCCCGTCGACGTAAGGTTGCCGTAAATCCGGACGACATTCGTTCCAGTCGTGTCCTTCACAAGCGCAGCTGTTTGTGATCAGCTCGACATAAGTGAATTACGGAGCGCGTCTTTGTGCGTGAGCGAGTTACTCCAGCTGGCGAACCACTCGGGGGAGAGCCTGGCACGCGCCCATAAATGCGCAACAAATCACGCAACCAGATCTGTGACGCAGTTGGCATTGTCCAGGCATTGGTCAGCGTTCAGATGCGTTGTGGGCACATCAGGTTTCAGTGGGTTGTGTCGGCTCGCTTGGCTTGTTTAGCGTGCGCTTGGCTGGCGATACGGACGCGACAAGCGTGTGGATCAAAAAGCTTCACGTGCAAAATCGGGAAGTAGTAGCACAAAGCATGTTTTCAGGGGATACAGAAGATTCGGAAAATAGTTTGTTTCACTGTAAACGCTCTTCTTAATTAAAGGGAATAAGTCAACTTGAAAGTTGTCTATACGGGGTATTTAATTAAAGGGAATAAGTCACCTTGAAAGTTGTCTTGAAATTTGGCAAAACGGGGTATTTCGAGCTGAAAAAACGAATATGGCATTTGTTTGGACGATAGAGGGGTATCTGTCTAAGAGTTTCAAGTTTCGTGCCCCGATCGGGCATGACACAGCCGAACAGCGTCTTCTAAAAGGGCCCCTTTTAGAAGAAGCTGCTTCGTGCCCAGATCTACTACCATGACACTAGTCCTGTGTCGAAATTACTTAGCGTAGCGAAGTAATTCTTTCGCCACAACCCGTTTTTTCGATCTGCTCTACAAATCTGCTATCTCAGTTCAAAAGGCCATGTTAAAGGTAAACATGGGTTCCCTTTAATTGTACCGAAATCAGTGAGGTGGCACGCTGGCGCGAAGGTAGGCTCACTATTTCCTGTGCAGATCGGGGTTCGATTGCCCGACGGGTCCCTGGGATCGGGGTTCGATTGCCCGACGGGTCCCTGGGATCCGGGTTCGATTGCCCGACGGGTCCCTGAGATCCGGGTTCGATTGCCCGACGGGTCCCTGTTTGTTGTATAAAGTGTGGCAAGGCCGATTACCTTTGCACAGAGTGAACGATTCCGGCGACATATAACCGCAGCAGTAACGCTGTCATACAACCTCATAACAAACCAAATAAGCCATATGTCTTTGTAATATGGACATTTCAAGCGTGCGATCGTATACTGGGTGATATTGCGTTGTAAAATCCGCCGATTGACTATGAATCGAACATAAGTACCTAATCTTGTACAAGTGAAATTGAGCAATCAAATCGAATTGAGCCATCAGATCAAATTGGATAGTCGAAACAGACTGACCATAGGAACAGAAGAATTGAGATCTTGCGCCTGCACATTGCAAAGTATCTGTACATTGGTAGGACAGCTTTATTACGTTATAAGACTGTTCAGATTGCTCCCATAATTATTCATTGTCATATTTTATCTGATATTGGCTTTAAAACTTTCCAAGCTATGATTCTCCTGTCCAGTTTAAAGACAACTTTTATGTTCTTTTTATGTTCAGATCAAACGGTTTTGTCGCGATACACCTTGCTAGCCATACATGAGGACGGACGTCAACCGGGTTTCCAGGAACGCGTTATCAAAGTCGGATTTCGGTCTGCTCGCGTGCTGGTGAAGCGGCTGGCCTCCTCTGTAGGGCAGCCTGTTTGCTCACGACATGGAGCGTGACACACAGAGAGACTGACATATGAATATTAAAGGCTTAATCCGTCCCTAGTCCCTTGATCACTCGGCATCTGCAATTTGAATATCAATATATCATTCAGTATCTGATGGGGACGAATGTATAATGAGAGTGTCTATATGAGATGCGATCATTGTTGTCGGTGCTTACTTTTGCGTTCTTTATTGTCCTTATAATAAACACTTATAATTGAAATATCATCCGTCATTGTTCATTTCTTGGTTGCTGATCTTAGCAGAGCCGGTTTGGCCAAGTCACCTGAACATGATTGGTGGCAGGCGCAGATCCAGGATTTCGGTCAGGGGGAGGGGGGGGGGGGGGCGAACAAAAAGTTGCGCCCTACGGGCGCACTTGGCTGGCGATACATGGACGAGACAGGGGGGGGGGGGGGGGGGGGCGCCCCCCACTAGATCCGCGCCTGGATGGAACAGTCGGACAATAGTGGAAAATCTTCAGGTTCATCGCACTGTAACCACGTGATTTGTTCCGCTCGAAGTAAGGTCGCCAGCAGAGCCACAAATCGCAGCCATTTCTCATGGACACGATTGTCAGTGTCAGTTGTATTGTTAACTGAGCGGCCCTTTGCCAAGTCACTGCTGGTATGTCTGGGCGCTGTATGAACCGGGACGACCCTGCCACTGCATTTCAACAGCCATCTTATGAGGGTGCTCAGTACTCTGCTCATCTGACCAGGCACGTAGCCAGGATTTTTGTCAGGGGGGGCATGGCCTCTGCCCCCCCCCCTGGCTACGCCCCTGCCTCTGACAGTCGCTCGCCCCTGGCTACGTCCCTGCCTCTGACAGTCGCTCGCCCTCCACTGCGGTCCTGTTGAAGTGCATTCGTAGGATGCAGCGAACCACGCAACACGAGGAATACGTGCTGGTAAACGCCTGCGTGCTTATC
Organism: Chirona hameri; assembly: GCA_036785665.1. Taxonomy (NCBI): domain Eukaryota; kingdom Metazoa; phylum Arthropoda; class Thecostraca; order Balanomorpha; family Balanidae; genus Chirona; species Chirona hameri. Next base: position 7,773 of record JAXIVJ010003050.1, read on the forward strand.
ACACCGGTGCCTTTGTGGGCGCCGCTGGCCGATAGCGTGACCTGAATCTACATATCCTGTTGTCGCAGTGAAGGCGCACATTTTCCAGAGCCTTCCGACTGATTGACGATGCTGCTGCGGTGACGCGCTGAGGTTAATCGGGCGTTAATCAGGCGTTAATCGGGCGTTAATCGGGTGTATCGTTGTAGGTCGGACTCGGTGATAAAACATAGTTGTAAGTTGGTTTCAGTGAGAGCGTGTTGAGTCTTACTTCATATGAAGAAGTTGGGTCGTTTAGAACGGTTCACCATCATGTGATGTTCACAATTTGGACTGTGTTCTGCCAGTGGCTATACTCTGCAGGATGATATTATATGACGCGGGAATCGTTCTGATTTAACTTCACTATGCCATGGACCGGGTCCCGTTTCGTTGACTGAGGTGGCCTCTGACCGTTGTTGATTGTGTAGTGCCGGTCGCGGGTCGCAGATCGCCGACGGCGCGGGTCTGGCTATAATCGAGGTATGCGGCCAGACCACGAGGTGTGCGGCCAGACCACGGCTGGTGCATGCTTGGTTACCGCGTCGCCCTTGTACCCAGCTGCAAGCCGGCCTTATACGACCTTATGCCCATTGTTCACGGTGTATTGTGTGTTCGCAACATGCCGACGGGCATAAAATGGGTTCATTAAGAGGGAGGCCAGTAACAAATCCGTAAGCCAGCCGAATACTGAAGGACCGTTTTCTATCGCTAGTTTTGAAGTCGATGGGTTAGCGTTACGACAAGAGGTTTACAACCGACCGATGCGGCGCTTAAAACACTGAACAGTTTTGTTTTGCAACGTAGAAAGTCTATCAGTCAAACGGTAAATGGAATCACTTCCATGAAGTGAGAGTTGACTTTGATTACATAATTGCTTTCTATGCGGCTAACTGTTTGAACGTTTGCTACAATGGGTATTGATTGATTGTTATCGACTTGTCATCTGGTTGGAACAAGATGGGTCATATAATTGAGTTTAAAATTAAGTTGGTTTGTGTTAACGCGAACTACTAATGATTGACTTCTTGACCAACATACACTTTTCTTTCTTCCAGGATCAGAGCCTGGCGTGCAACCAAGCGGTTCAGTAGAGCAGTTCATCACTCCTGCAGACCTGTGCTGCTCTTCTCGCTGAACAAACCCTTCTGACACGAGCTGCACCAAACTCGGTGGACTCTGCCAACCCCACCATCTCTCGTCGCGTCCTGCGCGTCTGTACCGCTGGATCGTGACAGGGCGGGCAGCTCCGCCCCCGTCGTACCAACCTCCCCCTGCCTCCGCACACCACCTGGCCGGATGCTGATCTAACTTCAGCCCGATGAAGACCCCCAAGAGCCGGAGCGAGGTGAGCCTGGCGCCGGCGCCGGCGCAGTACTCCTCCACACCGCACCTGTTCGTCTTTCAAAGCAACGAGGACGCCCCGGTGCTGCAGAAACCGGAGCCCATCTACCAATCGGCGGCGGACATCAGGGCGGGACGGCGCCTGTCCGCAGCGCAGGCCATCTCCGAGAAGTATGACTCGTACCACAGTCTGGCGCGAGAGGACGAGCCGCTCGCTGTGGACGAGGCGGACGTGGCGCAGATCGAGGCTTTCTTCTCCGGACACAAGACACAGGTGGGTAGCGTACCTCCTAGGTGGAGTGACAATACCTGCAGGTAGATAGCTACCGTATCGAGGTGGGTGGCGTACCTCCTAGGTGGAGTGACAAGACCTGCAGGTAGATAGCTACCGTATCGAGGTGGGTGGCGTACCTCCTAGGTGGAGTGACAAGACCTGCAGGTAGATAGCTACCGTATCGAGGTGGGTGGCGTACCTCCTAGGTGGAGTGACAAGACCTGCAGGTAGATAGCTACCGTATCGAGGTGGGTGGCGTACCTCCTAGGTGGAGTGACAAGACCTGCAGGTAGATAGCTACCGTATCGAGGTGGGTGACGTACCTCCTAGGTGGAGTGACAAGACCTGCAGGTAGATAGCTACCGTATCGAGGTGGGTGACGTACCTCCTAGGTGGAGTGACAAGACCTGCAGGTAGATAGCTACCGTATCGAGGTGGGTAGAGTACCTCCTAGGTGGAGTGACAAGACCTGCAGGTAGATAGCTACCGTATCGAGGTGGGTAGAGTACCTCCTAGGTGGAGTGACAAGACCTGCAGGTAGATAACTACCGTATCGAGGTGGGTAGAGTACCTCCTAGGTGGAGTGACAAGACCTGCAGGTAGATAGCTACCGTATCGAGGTGGGTGACGTACCTCCTAGGTGGAGTGACAAGACCTGCAGGTCTTGTCACTCCACCTAGGAGGTACGTATCGAGGTGGGGCAGCGCGACCCGGGATGGTGCCGGGGACGGAGAGATTCTCTTGCTGAGCAGAGATACTGATTACTGGTGTGTGCCGACAAATACTCGGGTGGGTGCTATAAGATGTAAGATGTAAGATGTGTATTAAATCAATGATTCACTTGTAATAATAGTGTGGCTTTTCACACTGACGAGTCACAACGTAAGACATGGCAATACGAACATGGGTGCAATACGTACAGGAACCTATCGGTACAATGGAAGAAGAAAAAATACACGAATAATGCTACACAAATACTTTTAAAAATAAGAACACATTCGCATCGGTCTGAATCATCCTGTAAGCTCAGAACGACCTTCTTCAGTGCGCGACGCGTACAAGTGCTCCCATCTGCGAGTATGTTCATGTATTCACACACTTGACACCGCGGTAACATAACCGCCGCCTGCCCGCCTCCGTCCGTATACGCGGTAGCGAGAGCAGGTGTGCCGACCGGGTGTCACGCCCGTGAATGTCACGCTGCCGCTGTCCTATGGTGCTCGCGATGTACGGTGGTGAACCGGTACGAATAGCGTGCAGGACAGCGCAAACAGAATGGTATTGAATGAGCTGCTGTGCGTTCAGCCACCGTAAATCACAGATCACATCAGAAATGTGATCCATTTTACGGCGGCCACTGACGACTCTCGCCGAAAAATTTATATTTTATTTTTGTACGCGGTGGGTTTGAGTTCGATTGCACAATCCGTAAATTGATATGCAATATCGAACTACTGAGATAGTCAGTCCTTGTACTATTTGGAATAGATATTGTATCGGGATAGTGTGTTGTGCATGACTGAGGGCAATACGAATTCCGGTACACTTACGCCGTACTGAGTCTATGTGGGATTCAAAGCTCAGATGCCTGTCCATTGTGATACCTATATTTTTCAGCACTTTTGAGTCAACTACTGTAGAGCCACACAATTGTATGGTGACAGCGGGTAACGTCCTCCGCATCTGCGGTGTTCCTAACACCATCACCTGTGTTTTACTGGTGCTCAGTTTCATCTTGTGGTGACTGAACCATTGTAATAGCGAGTTCAAAGCTCGTTCCATTCGGCTTGTAAGCGACGGCAAGTCACATTTTTTCCGGTTACTAGAATCTGACAGTCGTCAGCATATTGAACAATTGTGACATTTTCTTCAGTGTACAGTGCCAAATCGCTTGAAAAGAGAAGATAGGCAAACTTCCGCCTTGGAAAATTGACATGTCGGGGGCGTTGCTTTTTTGACAGATTGAATGTACGATCCATGAGCTGTCCTCATTTGGACCTGTTGTGTATGACCATATAAGTAAGATGAGAACCATGCTGTGTCTATACCGTAAAGCTCCATCTTTTCCAGCAGTTTGCCGTGGGGGACTACAGCAAAGCATTTAGCAATAACAAGTACTGTAACAGTAGTAACAGTGTAAGTACTGTAACAAGTACAATAACAATACTGTAAACATGACGCAGCCGATATGAATTGGCAACAAGCTGAATACTGCTGTGACTCTTGATTTGATAAACTGCATTTGATCGCCTGTCTGAGAACCGTTATGGCGATTGGTATTATTGCAAGACCGCGTTGCCCGGGACCTTGAAAATGGCTCATAAAACAAACTTTCACGTCTCACTGTTTGCGTGGCATGCTGTTATCGATCCTCTCCGCGCTGCGGCTGCGGCTGATCAGCGCTGCGGCTGATCACAGCAGCTGGGTTGCACGCGTGAGATTCGAAGTGACACCGTCCCGCAGCTCCATGTAAGAGTGCAACTGTGCAACCAGGAAAACGCCTTCAAAATGCTTACATTTTGTACGAGTGGGTTTTCTTTTGTAGACCCGAAACCGATACAATTAAGTCACTCAAGCAGATAACTCTCTGCTAAGTTTGCATGTTGTAGCTATTTGATCTGAGGTAAAATTTGGTGTCTGAAAATCATTTACCTATGATCTGGTTGCCGGTCTTGCTCCTTCTTATCTCTGCTGTTTGAGGGCGTATATGCATTCTGAGTTCATGGACATCACGATGCCCTTGATCGAATCGGTGTGTCCTGGATTTCCTGACGTTTATCGGTTGCGGTAGGAGTCGGATTAAGCTTCCAATCTCAAGTATGTAGCGTTAGAACCGATGCTGCCATGCCGGTTCCAATGCTATAAATTCGATAGACACTGTTTTGTCTCCTAATCTGTGCCTTCATAATCTGTACGTTCGGAAGCGGTCAAATGAAACTCCGGACTATGTCACGCGAAAGGGAATATTTGAACAGGCAATGTGTCTACTGTCTCATTTATTCAAAGCGGCACCTCTGCCATACCAGCTTGACCCAGATATCATGTTTATCCCATGAGCTGCATGGCGCCCCTCACATCTCTGTAAGCATCCGTTAGTGACCGTCATTTTCCATGAATGCCTCTGGCCTTTCGAGCACGACCAGACCTGCTGAGAACGTGACGGCCCAATGGCCACGCTCGGCGCCTGTCCTTGTCAGGGAGCGATGACAGCACAATCGGGTCGGGGCGCGGCAGCCTAACTGGGCCTGATTCGAGTGGACAGGGCCGAGCGTGGCCACTCAGTGCCCAGCGGCCTTGCCTCTGTCGGTCTGCTGACCAAGCGTGCAGCCGGCCGGGGCTGACGAGGAGCCCCTGGTGACGGTGGGGGACCCTGACCGATACTGGACACTGGACAGCGACAACACCAGAGATGCTCGAGCTGGCTGCGAGGGTCCAAGGGTGACCCTGACCGATACTTGACAGCGCCAGAGATGCTCGAACTGGCTGTGAGGGTCCAAGGGTGACCCTGACCGATACTTGACAGCACCAGAGATGCTCGAGCTGGCTGCGAGGGTCCAAGGGGTCCCCGACGAGATATATCTGATACTGGACACTGCCAGAAATGCTCAAGCTGGATGTGAAGTTCCGGACCCCGGAGCTCACCGGATCCAGGCTCCGTGGCCTACCGCAGCGCACCAGAGAGGCCATCGGACCCTAACTGGGTCGCGAGAGACCCCATGCTGAGCGCGGGAAAGATGTGAGTTTTTGTGGCACCGCAGGGGTGCTCCGACAATGACAAACATACTCGGTGTGATAGGGCAGTTTCGGTTGTTTGGTGACCGCTCAAAAGACTGGTGAAGCGCTGAATGAAAGGGGGTTCTATGCACTTTTGTGACGATGACAGATGAGTGGTTGAAAGACGGCGAGCGCCGCAGTACTGCTGAATTGAGAACGAATTCAAGGTACTCCGGGCTGGTGAAAGACCACCAGGAAACCTAACACTGGTGGAAGGCCGGTAAATAACGATAAGAGAAACCTACGCTTAGGCACGCTTATGTCTCTGGACTCAGTGATTGAATATTGGGGGCTAAAATGTCGTCTAAACATATTTCATGGTAGGTATTCTCAGGGGCGTAGCCAGGATTTCGTTCAGGGGGGGGGGGGGGGGGCAAATGGGATCAGAGGGTCCCGGGGGCGGATCTAGCAGCGTTTTTGTTGTTGTTGTTGTTGTTGGGGGGGGGGGGGGTAAATCCAGTGGCGTATTTCCAAAAAGTTGTTGACGGGGGGGGGGGGGGGGGGGGGGGGGGTAGCAGACCGTCAGCCGTCAGCGAAAAGTTGTTGACCGGGAGAGAGGGTAGAACGCGTCGTCAAACCGTCAGCAACTGCACGTCCGGCCGTTTTTTTAGGGGGGAATCATGGTTTCAGAACCTTTGGGAGGGGGCGGCTTGACCCCCCCCCCCCCCTGAATGCACCCATGGAGGAGCCTTCGTAGCCAATGGGGGCCCCATACACTAGCGGATCTAGAGTTCGAGCTTGGGGGGCAAAATTTAACTCCGTTTCATCAGTTAGTTAAAAGTTGTTGACGGGGGGGGGGGGGGGGGGGGGCGTGTCAACACGAAGAGTCGTTGAGTGGCGGGGGTGGGTCGTCAGCGCGAAAAGTCGTTGACCGGGGGAGGGGGGGGGGGCGTCTGGTCCTCAGCGCCGAAAGAGTCGAAAGACCGGGAGGAGATAGTTTTTTTTCCTAATTATCACTTCTTACAGTTAATGCAGGAACGCGCGGGGGCATACTTTTATTGAATGCCCCCCATGTTCCTGTGTGTGTGTGGGCTGGGGATGGGGCATTTGCCCCCTAATGCCCCCCCCCCGCCCTGGAACCGCCAGTGAGCCCACATAATTAAAACAGTACAGTATGTTGTAAAACAACGACAAATGTGTAAGGTGCAGATCATATCCCACATTTTGTTATGTAGTGAAGTATCGCAGTTCCTAAAGCCCCACGAACGTAAAGCCCATCACTAACAAATAATGAACTAACCTGGATAGCGGCAAGGCTCGTCATTGTCTGGGTGACCGTGAATATCGGAAGGATCAAGGACTTGCAGGATTTGAGCGGAGCGGACAGGACGTTGAGTAGAGAAGACTCGGCCTCCGCACTACGTACATGATTGCTTTTAGGTCTGAGTGATCAGGTCAGAATAATACAAGACAATTTACATGGATAGTCAAAGCAGGATACAATGTAAAAGTGCCAACGGAGAAATGAATTGTCTTATTTGATTTAACCCTCGCCAGAGTGCAGGGGGGGATGCAACCCCCTCGGTTTTTCGGGAATAACTCGCGTAAATATCAACCAATTGCGTTGAAACTTCCAATACCCTACTTGTGATCAATTTGACACATATTGTGAACATTTTGCAGTTTTAGGTCACATGACTCGTGACCTTTGACCTGTTTTTCAAGGTCATGTTTGTCGCAACTGGCGTCCCGTAGTATTGATCCTGGTAACTTGTGCAGTTTCATAGTGTTTGTTGTTCAGGAGCATATGCACGGGTGTTTCCAAGTGACAGTTGTGGTTTCCATTGAGATTGTGACCTCGATTGACCGTTTCAGAAGTCAACCGAGGTCACTGACCTCCGATGACCTCATATTACTTTTTTGGCTTCTGGCAGTTTCTAGGACATTTTGTGACGCTGATTTCAAATATGGGATCCATTTTACATAATTATATGTTCCACTAGGGCCATGCGCCCCAACAGGTCAACCGAGGTAACTGACCTCAAATGACCTGACATGACCTGACATGACCGTTTTGGAATTTGGCAGTTTCTAGGAAATTTTGTGACGCTGATTTCAAATTTGGCACCCATTTAGCATAATTATATGCTCATTCGCGATTCTAGCTCGATTAAATTCAATGTATACGCATTTACAATTTGGTTGAGTTTTGGGTCATTGACATGACCTCAGAGGTCACCTAATGACCTAAGACCTTAACATCGGGTATCAATGGCTTCCTCTCGTGGTGACGAGCAACACGCTCGTTTTTTAATCGAAGATCTAGCCCAATTAGGGGCGAAACGCTAAGGGGGGGGGGGGGGTCGTACGACCCCCCCCCCCCCCTTGCACGGTCACGCACTGATCGGACGCTGCACGGGCGAGGGTTAATATATTAACCTGCGGTCTGGCCTGCGAGAGGTCCACTTCCTGTCTGAAGAGAGCTTCTACCGGTATATTGAGGCCCTGTAAAGGCCGCCAGGGGGTCCTCTACCGATTGGCAGGGCCCTCTACAGTTCGTCAGGGCTTAGAAAGGCTGGCGCAGAGGACTCTCTAGAAATCGGCAGGGGCCTCTGCAGGCCGTCAGAGAGTCCTCTACCGATTGACAGGGCCCTCTACAGATCGGCAGGGCTTAGCAAGGCTGGCAGAGGACTCTCTAGAAATCAGCAGGGGCCTCTAAAGGCTGGCAGAGGGCCCTCTCCAGATCGGCAGGGGCCCTCTAAAGACCGGCATAGGACTCTCTAATAAATCGGCAGGGGCCTCTAAAGGCCGCCAGAGGACCCTCTATAGATTGGCAGGGCCCTTTAAACGCCGGCAGATGGCCCTCAACATATCATGGGCCCTATGTAGATCAGCAGGGCCCTCTAAAGGCCGACAGAGAGCCCTTTAAAGATTGACAGGCCATCTAAACCCCGACAGAGGGCCATCTAAACCCCGACAGAGGGCCTTCTATAATCGGCAGGCCCTCTAAAGGCCGGCAAAGAGCCCTCTACAGATTGGCAGGGGCTCTCTAAAGGCCCACATAAGGCCCTCTACAGATCGGCAGAGGGTCCTCTACAGATCGGCAGGGGCCCTTTTAAGACCGGTAGAGGGCCCTCTACATATCGGCAGGGCCCTCTAAACGCCGACAAAGCCCTCTACAGATCAGCAGGGCCTCTAAAGGTCGGCTGAGGGCCCTCTACAGATTGGCAGGGTCCTCTACAGATCTCTAAGGCCCTCTAAACGCCGGCAGAGAGCCCTCTACAGATCGACAGGGCCATCTTAAGACCGGCAGAGGGCCCTCTACATATCAGCAGGGCCCTTTAAAAGCCGGCAGAGGGCCCTCTACAGATCGGCAGGGCCCTCTAAACGCCGACAGAAGGCCCTCTACAGATCGGCAGAGGGTCCTCTACATATCGGTAGAGGGTCCTCTACAGATCGGCAGGGGCCCTCTAATGACCGGTACAGGGCCCTCTACATATCGGCAGGGCCCTTTAAAGGCCGGCAGAGGGCCCTCTACAGATCGGCAGGGTCCTCTAAACGCCGACAGAGAGCCCTCTACAGATCAGCAGGGCCTCTAAAGGTCGGCAGAGGGCCCTCTACAGATTGGCAGGGTCCTCTACATATCTGCAAGGCCCTCTAAACGCCGGCAGAGAGCCCTCTACAGATCGACAGGGCCCTCTCAACGGGAATGGTTCACAGCCTGGCTGAATGGGCGTACCCAGACCGTGCGGGGTGGTTCGAGCTCGCTGGACGTGACTCACGGGGTGGTCCAAGGGTCCATCTTAGGGACCGTACTGTTTTTGCTCTTCACCAACGATCTGCCACAGCACCTCCCATATGGGAGGATCGTGATGTATGCTGACGACACCCAGTTCCTTGACGCTGACTTTCCATCAAACGTCCATGCTCTAAAAACTCGTGTTGAAAGCTCTTTAGTCATAGCTATGAAGTGGTTCACACAGAACCGTCTACAAATTAATCCGGCCAACACGGAGATGATCCTCCTGAGATCTCGCCGTCAAAACGTCATCTCCGACTTCTCTGTTCATTTCGGCAATGACGAAATTTCGCCCTCACAGAGCGTCAAGGTGCTTGGTGTCGGCATCGACTCACACCTAACATGGAACTGTCACATCGCGTCTGTTGTTCAGCGTTGCTACTGTGTGCTGGTGGGTCTGGCGCGAGTCCGACATAAGCTGCCGAAATGCATCAGGCGGCTGTTGATAGAGGCTCTTGTCTTCCCCCAAATACGTTATTGTATAACGGTGTGGGGAAATTGTACCGCAGCACAGAGGCAGCGCGTCCAAAAGGCGATTCATTTTGGTGTCCGCATCGTGGCCGGACTCGGCCGGCGCGACCATGTCACTCCGTCATTGCAGGAGCTGGAGTGGCCAAGTGTTGATGAAATACTCACCGAACGCGACATCGCCACAATGCGCCACCTCATCATTGCCCCCAGCGCCTCAGAACTGTTGCGCCAGCGAGTGTTGTGGCGCGCCGACGTGTCCGCCCGCCGCACGCGCGCCACTGAAGGCGGCCAGCTCGAGCTCGAGCGAGAAGGCGGCCAGTGTGCGGACGGAGTTCGCCAGGCGCAGCTTCCTGTACCGAGCCGCGCGCTCATGGAACGGCCTGCCACCAGAGGCTGGACAAAGGCTGCGTGTAGCCTCTCTGTAGCGAGATGGACGGTTTTGCGTATTCTGCCACTCTTTTAGCGTTGCCGCCATTGTGTTTTATTGTGCGTGTTTTATACTACAGTTCTTCACATACATGTGCTATTATGTACTGACGTGGAGGCCATACCATCCATGTAATGGAGGATCCAAATACATGATCTGTATCTGAATCTTGACACCGGCAGAGGGCCCTCTACATATCGGCAGGGCATCTACATTTACATCTATCGGCATCTATCGGCATCTACATTTACAGATTGACATGGCGATATAACATGGCGACAGGGTCCCCTTGCCCCCCCCCCCTTGGCTACTCCCTTGAGTATTCTACATGGGTTTCAATGGGAATCCACGCGTATTGCCGACCGTATGACTCAATTCTGGAAGCGCTTCGTAATCATCTGTGGAGGACTGCTGTATAAAGTCCGAGCCTAGATATATGTCAGGCTGTCTCTCGGGGAAGGCGTCGTTTCATCATCGGGTTGGATGATCGCTCAGACACGTGGTGCGTAAACACTGCAGGGCAGAGCTGTACCACATTGCTCGGCTGACTAACGCGGGAGGAGACTGAGCGCTGCGACACTCATCACCGGCACGCCAAGTCTTGTCGGAAAATATTTGATGTAAGAAGTCCATCCTACGCCGAAACTCGACTTTACAAGTCCAGACTGGCCTTCCAAGAAATTTGGGATATGGCGAATGAATTAAAGTTCACAAATAGCAACATGATGAAGAATAACGCAAACCAATATTTCATGCACATAAGGATCCCCGATACAGACGGATTAACTTTCATATATTATTTAATAACCTACACTTAAATTGGTAAGCCCCTGAAACAATGCACACCGACCAATCGGGTGATCTTATATGCAATATTTGATGTTTGTAACGGTCGCTTGACATTCTGATGTATGCAAGGAATGCATTCATTCTAACATTTAGCCCGCACAAAGCCCTGCACACTTTTCAGCCTGCAATCCGTGGGCCGGCAAGCTCAAAAGTGGCATCTCTAGTCCAGATACCCAAATAATCCGTCGGTATGAAACGAACCGTGTGCCGATTTGTAAGCAGAAGCTGTTGACTGTATATACCGTGTGCCGATTTGTAAGCAGAAGCTGTTGACTGTAACCCTGTGCCGATTTGTAAGCAGAAGCTGTTGACTGTATATACCGTGTGCCGATTTGTAAGCAGAAGCTGTTGACTGTAACCCTGTGCCGATTTGTAAGCAGAAGCTGTTGACTGTAACCCTGTGCCGATTTGTAAGCAGAAGCTGTTGACTGTATATACCGTGTGGGATGACGATGAAACGACACACGTCATGGTGCACACGATCTTACCGTACCAAACTAAACAAGCTCCCGGCTCGGGCGAACCACGCCGTGCATGCACGCGCTCGGTTCATGCACGCTGCGCTCAGGTTTGCACAGTTCGCTGCACGAGAGTTCTTACCGAGCTGGATTCTGACCGCTGATGATTAGACTGATTGTCAGGACTTTCCGGGTGGCTATTTTAGCGTCACGGACAACTGTCGGCCGCATGCAAAATGTCACGCCACTCAAAATGTCACGCCACTCATGTGCCCTTCCTTATTGGCAATTGGGTGGGCTGATAAGTGATATTTAAGCATTCTGACTAGCCATTTATGTGTCACCATTGTCAATTGTGTAAGTTAATTAGTGACATTTATGCATTATTGTTTAAGTACGTCCTATGTACGTTGTCCGCTGCGCACATGCACTCGACATCTGCACATTACATGTGCCAATACATTGTCACACCACAGCAACCACTCAGCCGACCAAGCCGTCAAACAACTGAGCTCTATATCAGCCTCCATGTCTGACCTTCGCCGTCTCTCCCCGCAGGTGATCGCGTGTCGCGCCCTCGCCAACATGTACCTCAGCTCCGAGTCCAACTCGTGGGAGCTGAAGTACACGGGCATCCCCGCGCTGGTGGTCGACTCGGGCAACACGCGCAGCCGCGGCCGGCGGCAGATCCAGCTCGTCCTCGCCGAGAAGGGCACCAGCTTCATGCTGTGGCGCGACCTGGTCGACTCTTTGTCCTCCTACTCCTCGCCCGACCCCAGCTTCCACACGATGCACCTGTCGACCGACCGGCGGCAGCGGGTAGGGTTCAGCTTCGACGATGTGGAGGCGGCGCGCGCCTTCCAGACTCAGCTGACGGCCGTCTGCGCCGAGGGTGACGCGGCCGTGGCGACGCCGGTGCAACGGAAAAGGAGCAAGAAGGACCGGCCAGTGCGACCGAGGAAGGAGGATATCTCGCAGCCGTGCTGCTTCCAGCACGTCAACAGCGTCACGTTGACCGATATGGACCGGTTCTACACGCTGCAGAGTCTGATTGGAAGCAGGGTCACTTGATTTTAGAGTCTCAGAGCAGCCGGGGCACGTGGGTGTAGACTGTAGAGTCCGGAGGCAGCCTGGCCACGTGATCGTAGAAACTCATCGGTAGCCTGGTCACGTGATCGCAGGACCTCGGCGGCAGCCAGATTACGTGCTTGAATATCTTACCTGGACACCGCGTGTCGCGTGGCTACGCCTGGGTCATGCCTCCTGGCGACGATTGCTGCTTTCCCTCTGCAGACGGCGGTCGCTGCCCGGACCTGCGCTGGTTCTGTGAGGACAGGCCGCGCGGCGAGACTCATTTGTATTCATCGAGTGAGCGTGTCGCGTCCGCAGCCCGACGGCGGCAGCAGAGGCGGGGCGGAGCGATACGAGAGGGTGCTGACGGCGGCAGCAGAGGCGGGGCGGAGCGATACGAGAGAATGGGCCTGAGACCGGTGCTCACACACAAACACGGTGATTTGGTGAGCGGCGTGGCTGAGAAGCGTGTGGGCGTGGGTGTCTCATCAGACTACTGCGCTCTGCGCGGTCCACTGTGGCGATCAAGGTGTGTCGCTCACGTGACTGGAGGACGCGTCACGGCGAGTGTGACTCCCACCAGGCAGCGTCACATTACGTGTGACTCTGTTGTGGTGGTGACGCTCTGTATGCGCTCTGTGACGATAGGCAGCGTGACCCGATCTGTGATGATAGGCAGCGTGACCCGATCTGTGACGATAGGCAGCGTGACCCGATCTGTGACGATAGGCAGCGTGACCCGATCTGTGACGATAGGCAGCGTGACCCGATCTGTGACGATAGGCAGCGTGACCCGATATGTGACGATAGGCAGCGTGACCCGATCTGTGACGATAGGCAGCGTGACCCGATCTGTGACGATAGGCAGCGTGACCCGATCTGTGACGATAGGCAGCGTGACCCGATCTGTGACGATAGGCAGCGTGACCTGTTTGAATGTGACTCCAGGTAGAATGAGTGTGATATCACGTTTAACTGTGTGACGGGACGCCAGCTTGTGTGCTATCGTTAGACCTTTGAGACTCCTGATGTATCATTCTCATCAGCTGAGCGACACTGGTCCGATCACGCGCGGAGGATGACCTTGGCCTGATCTTGGGGACCGGGCGGGTTGCGATGACCTCGCGGAGGGCGGCCGGTCTTGACCTTGTGACCTTGCGGCCTGACTGCGGCGGTCGCCGGACACTTTGCGCCCCTACCGGCGCCGATAAACAACCTCCGCGACCGCCGCGCAGTTGTCCAGGCGACTGGGACCGGGGTGGGCCAGGATCGTGAGCGGCCAAGTTGAATGACCGTTGGGGGCCAATGGGGACCTGTTCCCGTGCCGGTCTCTGGAGGGCGCGAACGGCAGACAAGTGAAATGTGAACTAGTCAGACAGATGTGTGTGATCACCGCGCGGCTAGAGACGGAAGAGGAAGAGAGAGCAAGAGATGCGAGTGTGGTGTTCGTTGAATATTCATAACCATGGTTGTTTGTTGACATAGCTGTTTGCGGAAAACATTGTGTACATGTGTGAACCGTTACATGCCACTTAGCTGGAGAATAAAGCCAGTGACAAATGGCGTCTTATCGTAGCTTTTCAAGTTCTCGCTGTTGTATTTCTTTGGCATTCGTCTTTTTCGCCTCATGTCCTAAGTCCCGGACTCCCGGTGTCACGATCAGCGAATATCACAAGACAGTTGTATTAAGTTCACACGTTTAATACGTTTCGGCCATGACCCTAATTTCGCAATGTTTTTTGAGCCATAGGTGTTTTAAAAAAAAGTTTGAATGGCAGGGACTTTCGTCCAAAGAATATGATTATGAATATACCTAATAGACGAGCCGTTTAAAGGGAAGTATTCACCTTTTCATCCATTTTTTTTGCATTATCTTATGCAACATGTATGGTATTAAATTGATCGAGTCTCAATTTACAAATGAAAACAACTTTTTATAATTATAAAATTATTTTTGGGGAAATTTACAAAACAAGTGCATATACTTTTTTCGGAGTCCATGATCGGTGTTTTATCTCCACTATTGGAAGCGCGACATATCTGTCGTTTTTCTTTCATTCTGTTCATCGTTGAATAACTCTCGTTGCGCTTTTCTTTCATTCTGTTCAACGTTGAATAACTCTCGTTGAATTACCGCTCAACAAATCTCATACACTCAATACGTCGTCGTAGGGGGCAAGTTAATCCGCCGAATGCATCACGGTTTTCTGAAATGTTTATTTATTGATTATGGGAAAACGGTTAGGATAAATGTGTCATATGTTCATTGTAATGTATTGAATACCTGTATGTTGAAAATTAATGGGAAAAAAATCCTTTTTAATGAGTCGAGAACACTAAATAGGTCGCCGTCCGGGGCCAAACTAAACTGCCGATTTCAACGCACTTTCTTCAAATGATTGTTGATTGTTCATAAAAGTTTGGTACATATTCGCAGCAGATAAAGGCAGGAAACATATTACATACCTTCATGATAAATAGCAATGCGTAGGCAGGCTAATTTTAGCTTGGACAGTGAATTCGTTACCGAGTACTTGCTGAGTACCGATCGGTATAAGCGTGGAACGCTTATCAACTTTAACTTGAAATATATTTCGGTAGGAATGTTTATATGCAAAATGTGATCAATTTACAATATATTTTGGTCTCGTCTGTCGATTTCAAGTAATAACTCAATTGTAGGAAAAGGGGAATATTTCCCTTTAAAGGGACTGTCCCACCTTTTTGAAAGTTGTCGAATCACACTTAATTGTATGTCTACATGTCAGGGAGGTCAGCTGAACATGTTCGTGAACTTTTTTTCCGAAAACAATTGTTTATCTTGGAAGATATTCAACTTTTAGTTTTAAGCGGAAAGTTGGGTTGGTGACGTCATATATATATTTTTTAATAACAGGGAAATCCTTTGTGATGCCAAATGTATGCCACCATTTTTTGTCGACATCTATTGCGCAGAAAAACATAAACAATTTTATAATATGCCAGGTTGTTATGGCGTCGCAAGCAAATGGTACCACTAAATATTGTTTGATTTATTTATAAATAAATACATAAATATTTAGCGTTAAATATTTAACTGGTACCATTTGCTTGCGATGTCACAACCAGACTGGTTATTGATTCACCTTTTTTTGGAAGGATTCAATCACGATTCATTTTGGAATATGAATGATTCAGTCACCGCTTGATTCATGGATAACCATTTTGAGAAATCATTCTTTCCGATTCAAAGAATCATTTTTTTGTGTGATCAAATCACGTTTGACTCACCATTGCACTAGCATTGCACAGTCTTTTTGATTCAATGAGCCTTGTTTCTATGCGGGTTTTGATTCAATCATGATTCATGAATAAAAAATGCGGTGGTGAATCGATTCTTCTTTGATTCAAGGGATTTTGATTGAACGATTCCAATCGATTCAATCAGAGTCGAATCAATAACCAGTCTGGTCACAACACCCTGGCTCACTAGCGGTCCCTGACGGTCAACTGCTGCAACAACTCCAGCTGATAGTGCTAGCCTCTAGATTGCGAACCACCCGGGGATCGAGAAATGAAGGACGAAAATATTATAAGGCTGACCTGAAAACAAGCCGACTATCATTACCAGTTGGGTAAAGAGAGACGACGCTGTCTGTTTAGAGGCCCTATTCAAATACACATGGGTCTTATTTTTACAGATGTCAAAATCAAACTCGAATATCTTTTTTATTAGATCATTGTGGTTGTTTTAACTGTTACCATACTTAATTTCAATGCCAAGCCATCAAAATGGCTATCTAAACTCAAATATAATGTTAAGGTGGGATAGTCCCTTTAACAAATTACTGGAACACTTTGCTGGAATTCATTCAATTCAAATTCGCCTCGATGTCTCAAAGTTCTGCTGCCCGCCCCTCACGTCTCACGACCGCAGCGAGGCGGCGGTCTTAGCGGTTGCTCGCTCAGCAAGCAGCCACTAAGTAAGGCGCGTTTGAATAAACGAAACGTCATTGGTATGCTCGGGACCGTTGGTCGCTGGCGGACATGGCTTGACGACGAGGACATCCTGCTGATGCTGATGCGACATGCGATGGGGGGGGGGGGGGGGGGGGCGCTCAGTAAAGAGAGGATATGGACTATGGTGTGCAATCATCGCCCTATATCGCTCAGCACTGCTGGTCAAGGGCGTCGCCGTAGGGGGGGGGGGGGGGGGGCACCGTCCCCCAGTCGTCAGGCTGGGGGGATTGTCCCCCCCCCCCATTTTCGGAGACATAAATCCATACTTTGTTCGGAAATATTGCAGTTTTCAATATCATAACAATGGAAGAATGGAAGGGATAGGACAATATTTTTACTTTTCTTGAGGGAAGTTGGCAGGAATTTAAATTAAGTTTCGTGGCTGAAAAACGGGCATATTATGTCGTTAATGTGCCCTATATGTTGTTTAGGCACACTTTGTGCTTGCTGAAAGGAAACATCGGCGGATAGTTTTAAGACATAAACGTTTTTGTGTGCAAGTTTTCAGTCATTTCGACCGAATAGCTGCAAATAAATAAGCTTCTGAAAACCATGGCTACGGTCGGTCGGGCCGCTCATACGTATAGATCCCCCCCCCCCCCCCTAGTTGACGGAAGACCTCGCTCCGCTCGGTAGTCAAACTGTTTATGCCGGGTCCTGACGCTGACCTGGGGATATCCATTATAGGGACACTGCCTCTATCGGATGATATTGCAAAAACCGGCTTAAACAAGTCCTAAGGACTACTTATGATTTGTAATCGTCATCAAAGGCTTACCCAAGCAGCGCAAACACAACAAAGAACAATCATTTATTTCATTTTTCATAAGAATCTAAAAACTGTTTACGATTTCTACGCACCACTACATATATGGTTTATGGAAGCGTTTGTTCCAGTTTACTGCATTTGACCAACCGTCAGCTGACGCTATTGCAACAATTTGATGAGGCGGCAATGCACTTATACATTGTGGTTCCTGTTAACTACATGAAACGAATCTGGCGCTTCTGGCGCACTTGAGTTGTTGCCACAAAAAAACTCGGTCGGAATCAAGATCCCTTCGGAAAAAAATCAAAATCCCTTCGGAATTAATCTGCATCCCTTCGGAATTAATATTTTCTTTTATCCAATTATTGGGCTTAAATCGGGCATAATAAGACATTCAATGTTTTCTGACGTTACAAATTTCGACAGAATGCTTAAAGTTCACCTTCAACATTAGTTTTAAACTGAGATAGCAGTTTTGTAGCCCGTGTTGGGAAACCCCTATCAGCAAGTTTTCTTGACTGAAAAGGCTCTCCAGCCGAATATTTTTGAGTTTTTGGCGAAGGAATGCGGTGCTGGCGAAAGAATATTGTACTGGTTCTAGACCGGGCAGAGGCTATACCATCAGCCAATCAGCTTGCAGCTGGTACTAGCAAGCGATCGCCGGCCGCCGGTTGGCACATCTCCAATGCGAGTCTATCTTTACGCGACTACTTTCGAATCTGATTGGCTGAACCATTTTTTTACATTCGCGTGACGTCAGGACTCTGACTCAGAGAGTATGCATATAGTTTTGATAAACAATACAAATGTACGGCCTTCTGTCCTGAATCGGCGCGATATAAGGCCATTTTTGACAATATAAAAAGAAATTGTATTAAAAAGTATAATCAAATCGTGTTGGGTAAAAATTTCCCAAGGTGAACTATTTCCTTTAAAGGGAAATAAAGACCTTTTGATTTTGTTAGCAACAATTTCTTAGGCTACCGTTATGTTTTTAAAATTATTTTATTTAAATTTAAGAATTAAATAAAATTATTCCCAAATTCAAAGTTGTAAGTTTGGAAAAAATACAAAACAAGTACCTTGTGTACTTCATGAAGGTCATTGACAAATTCGTCCTTCCCTACCATTGTTAACATCGAGTGCGGCATTTGTGGAGGCTCTGTGACATTTCCGATCAAACTGAGCGCTGCTCGGACACCCGCTAGTAGCGCTTTCGTTCTCCATGGCAACCAGGCGTCAGCCAATCAAAAGCCAGAAAGGGAATACGTTCTGGCTTTTCATTGGCTCACGCCTGGTTGCCATGGAGAACGAAAGCGCTACTAGCGTGCGTTCGAGCAGCGCTCTGATCCGTGAAGCAATCCGTGAAGCATCCGCGATGCATGACTGACTATCAGTATAAGTCATGAATAACAACAACATGCAAACTATACCAACTCGAATAAAATAAGAGCGGAATGAATTGAACCCCAGGCAAGCTAGTATTCGCAAAGCACTCGGCACTGCGCCACAATAGCAAAAGGTGAGGGAATGCATATTGGATACAATATTATTACGTCACAAGTTTCTGAATTGTCAACTACTATGAAATACAGTGATAAAATACCTTTAATAATGATTAACAAGAAAATTCAAACTTAAAAACAATAATTTGAATCAGTCTTTAATTAGCTTTCAACTCGAAATTATATATATTTTGCAATGCTACACAAGAATGGCACCAGTGACGTCATTAACAAAGCCTGCTACGGGACTTGGGTATACTAATCAGGAACAACTCGCCAAATGCGCCGAGATGGTTAAGTGCGCCGAGAAGCATGACAATGACTTTGTAAACAAATCGCCGACGCTAAATAGGCGCCGTCGATGTGCATCGATGAGCTTCTGATTTAATTGCCAGTTTTGTGTTATTGTTCGTTAGTTTTTTTGGGGAAAATTATTATTTGTCA
The DNA here is from genome assembly GCA_036785665.1 of Chirona hameri. Taxonomy (NCBI): domain Eukaryota; kingdom Metazoa; phylum Arthropoda; class Thecostraca; order Balanomorpha; family Balanidae; genus Chirona; species Chirona hameri. The sequence continues at coordinate 26,915 of JAXIVJ010003050.1, forward strand.
TGATAAAATAAAGCATAGTGTTATATACAGCCACAGACAAACTATACACAACTCCTAATGTTGAAAACAAATGAATCGATTTTCAAAAATTGAGGGTCGCAACCACTAACTATGCCGCGTTGATGTGCATCGATGAGCTTCCGATTTTATTGCCACTTTTTTCAGTCGCTGTTAGTTTTAGAAGATCGCCGGGCATATAATCACAACAAGCAGAACGCACAATATATTTTCCACTCCATTGCGTAAAAAAACAATACGGGAAAAGCCCGCAGTTTGATGAGGACCAAAAGTACTTGACAAAAGGTCAGAAATAGTGCAAGTACCGGTCGTTAAAAGTGTGGAACGCTTATCAACTTTAACTTGAAATATCTTTCGGTAGGAAAGTTTTCATGCAAAATGTGATGAATTTACAATATATTTTGATCTCGTCTGGCGATTTCAAGTGCTAACTCCATTTTAGTGGAAAAAGGTCATTATTTCCCTTTAAGCAAAAAATATAATTATTTACAATTGTTGCACAACGCTGCAATTAATTGATTTTTGTGCGTAGTGGTGAGCGGATTCGTCAAGGTCATTGGCTGGACGAAATACGAACTGTGAACGATGATATTGGGCGACTGGGCGCGAATTTCGAAAAACAGACTTCATGGTGTTAATCAGATGCGACTGCTCTTTAACATATCAAAATATCAAATTTTACATTAAAGAGACAGTGTCCCTTTAAAAAGCTTCGAACTAAATTTATACAATCAAATATGCAGGCCATTTCGTTGAAGTTCTGCCCCAAATGCGTTCAAAGTGCAAACAATCCGAGTTAAGTTTTCGGATAACTACTGCATCCATTGCTCCAAGTACATGAGCTACTTCATCCGCATCCGTGTCGGTCAGCCGTCCACAAGCGACTACCCCGCACGAGCCAGCGGCATTCATCGGTTCCGGGGCGATCCGTCCTCCTGGTACAGTTCGGGCGTCGGGCACCCCGGGTCGGCCAGCATTGTTCTATTACCCTAGGCCAGCATGCAGCACAGTGAGATGCGCTGAGCTTATGAAGAAGATAGACAACAAAAAGAGGCCGGTGACGTTGCCTTGTATCGCACCACCGACCTCCTAAATATCTATCAAACCCCTGATCCTGACCCCCATGACCATCGACTACCGAGCCAGTGTCTCCCGAAAGCATAAAGCCAGTCCAGTGGCAGCCGGGTGGCGCATATAAGTTCTGATATTCACGGCATATTAATAATAATTAGAATTGCAGTCTAGTGTGATCATAGATCGACGCAAAATTTGCCTACGATAGTGTGACCCTACATCTCCAACACCCTACTAGCATGCCAAATTTCGCGGTTTTGACTGCAAGGTGCGCGGAATTATTAAGCAATCGGATGACATCCGAACGGACAGACGGACAGGTGGCTGCCACTTCTTATAATTAGTATGAAATAGCTTTCTATGTAACACGAATAACTAGGATATGTATCCCAAACAGCGATGAGCAAATCGCCTGGCAGTGCCTATCGAATATAGAGTCGTTTGAACAATCTACCATGAATATTTCCGAAGAAGTGTTTGTTTTTCATCTATCACCTGTTATAGTTTTAAATAGGACAAAATAAAGGTGGTAGATACAAATAAGAATTGCGTTTCTAAGTAAAAATTATAAGGTAAAAATTATAAGGTAAAAATTATAATGTAAAAACTGATTTTCCTTCATATTGTCGCGAACGGTACTGATGGTTCATTCGGCACTTCGTCTCCCCCCCCCCCAACTCAAAAATCCTTCGCGACGCCCCTTCTGCTGGTGAATGCCGGTACCACGTGACCATGGCTCGTGACAAATGAATCAACTGACTCAAATTATCCTGGTTTCAAGGTTCACTCTTGGGTTCCTCGTAACCACACTGACAGACATCGGAGACTCTTGAGTTCTCAGAGACCATACAGGGGTCGATTTAGTCTCTGCAGAGAGTCACATTTTACGAGAACTTTCGAGGGGGTCTTTTGGTCTCAAGATTATCTTTTTTGTCAAGGTTCTCAGCGTGAACTATTTAGTCTTGCTTGAGAATGCCTGAAAAACGGTTCGGCGCTGGCCGGGATTGAACCGGGGACCCTTCACATGTTAAGCGAGCGCTCTACCAGTGAGCTACGCCGTGGCTTATATCAGAACAAGCACAAAGACGGTACCAACCAAGGCAATTGCTGGGTGAGGTTGATACTTACCGACTTTCCGTGTATTAATTTTGTTTGGTTAACAAATGATGGTATTAAAGTAATATTTACAAATCAAAGCGATCGAAAAAATAATAGTTATTCGGTATTCACTTGAATAAAAGTCGGTTTCCGTCGTTGCGATTACAGCGACACCTGCAGTGCTATGGTGGCGCCATCTGCATGGAATGAATTCAATTTCAGGATTCTCTCAAGAGATCATCCACTGCTCTCAACAGGTGACTGCTAAAACATCCCGTGGGTTCGATCCTCGATCGCGACAGACTTTTCTAATTCGTTGACTGCCTGATGGTCTCAGAGACATAAAATTGTCAGCTGGAGACATATTTACTCTCAACAACCAACGCGGAGACCATGTATATGTATCAGGCGAGACCATCCACTGAAAGGTCTCGAAATGGAAACCGTGCAAGTTTCTCAGGGAAGAGCATTCAGCAAAAGTTCTCAAAAGTGTCTCTGAGTGCAGGCACGTAGCCAAGGGGGGGGGGGGGGGGGGGGATATCGGAAATAATTTTGCTGCCCTCAGAGCGCATCATGCCGCCTTCGGAAGACATCTTGCCGTCCTTGGAAGGTATTTTGCTGCCATCAGAGCACAATATGACGCTCTCAGAAGACGTGTTGCCGCCCTCACAAGGCATTCTGCCGCCCGCATAGTGCATTATGCCGCCCTTGGAAGGTACCATGCTGCCCTCGGAAAATATCTTGCCGCCCTCGGAAGGCATTTTGCCGCCCTCAGACCAGACTGGTTATTGATTCAATTTTTTATTTGGAAACGATTCAATCATGATTCACTTTGGAATCTGAATGACTCAATCACCGTTCGATTCACGTATACAATTTTGAGCATTGATTCTTTCCGATTCAAATAATCAAAACAAATATTTTAATCGATTGATTCAACATTTAAATATAACACAACACAATATCAACATAATATAACAACATAATATCAGTAAAACATTGTTACAGCCATAGGCGTAACCACCTTCCGAAAGTAGGTGGGGACGGAAGCACTTTGAAGTCGATTCTTTCCATGCAACGCCCATAGGCGTAATGTTAAAATCCAAAAATGTTACTGGGGACTGATCCCCAGTGACTCCAGTGGTGGTTACGCGCCTGGTTACAGCAATACTATTTCAGTATACATGAATGTAGCCACTGGGACTGCATGTATTTGCACAATTTACCAGTGTACTTGAATCGTTAACTCTTTTGATTCAATCAGCCTTCATTTGATGCGGGTTTGATTCAATCACAATTCATGAATCAAAAGATCTGGTGGTGAATCAATTATTTTTGGATTCAAGGAATATTGATTGAACGATTTCAATCGATTTAATTAGTGTCGAATCAATAACCAGTCTGCCTCAGAGTCAGACCGCATTATACCGCCCTTGGTAGGCATCATGCCGCCATCGGAAGGCACTTTGCCGCCCTCAGAAGGCACTCAGCCGCCCTCATAGCGTATTATGTCGCCCCTAGAAGGCACCATGCCGCCATCGGAAGACATCTTGCCGTCCTCGAAAGGCATCTCGCCGCTCTCAGAGCGCTTTATGCCGCCCTCGGAAGGGATGCCATCGGACCTGTAATCAAGGGGCGCCACATTTTGGGAGAGGGGCGCACAGTGGCGTGCGCAGAAATTCACAAAGGACCAGGTCATTGCCTCGAGGGGCGCCACCCGATCGACAGGGGCGCCACCAATATTGGCGAACATTTTGCAAGTGTGGTGCCTCTCCTTCCGCACGTGTTCGTCATGCCTTTAACATTTTGTGGGGCGCCGTCACTAGCCGGAGGGGCGCCGTCACTCGCTGGAGGGGCGTGGTCACTGGCATGAGGGGCGTGGTCACTGGCCTGAGGGGCGCCGTCACTGGCCGGAGAGGCGCCTTCACTGGCCGGAGGGGGCGCCGTCACTGGTCGGAGGGGCGCTGTCGCTGGTCGGAGGGGCGCCAGCTGTGCATGGGCGCCTCGGGTCCAAAGGACCAGGGCATGCCCCGAATGACCTTGGTACGCCACTGGGGGCGCACAAGAGCTTGGGCCCTCACTGGCATAGGGGCGCACACACACTCAAACCCAGAACAGACCCACTTTTTAAGGGGGCGCCTTCGTTGCCCGCTCAAAAGTGTGTGTGTGTGTGGGGGGGGGGGGGGGGGGGTCCGGGGCGTGCCCCCGGTAGCAACACCCCTGATGATTGGGCAAGATAGCTCGCTTTAACACTTTTTATCGCACTTTTAAACGCACAATAACATTTGTAGAGGTCCTCACCATACGCAATGCGACGCATTGATGAGAATGCATATCCAGCCTCCAGGGCATAAGACTTAAAAAAATCGCGCCGCTCCGCGGAGCAATTCATTTAAGAGTTCCAGGTCTTGAGCCTAAAAAATATTCTAAGTTGGTATAGCTGATTCCAAATTGGTGTCGCTGGTTCCAAAATTGATATGGCAGTTTGCTAACTCCAGCTCCTAAAAGTTGGTATGGCCCATGCCATATCCTGTCATACTACATTCTCCATCCTTGTAACGTGCCTTTTCATCCGTTTTATTTGGCCCTTTCAACGCTTTGGAAGGGGGCCCTTTCCAGGTGCCTCCCCTCCCTGGACGAAATCCTGACTACGTGCCTGCTCGTAACGATCAGGGCTCGATACCGCCCGTAATGCAGCTAAGATTCACCGTCCCCTCCAGTCAGTCTCGTTCCCTCTAGGCGCTGGACTGGAGGGAATTATCCCCTTCAGTTTCGGAGACATGTATCTGCATTTTGTTTGAAATTATCACACTTTATCAAATTTAAACGTTATTAAAATCATATGCGGGAAACTGTACAGTTTAAGGGATCAAACCATTAATGTGTACATTTCCAGAGGATATTTGGTAGCAATTGAGATACAATTTGGTAGCCGAAAACATTGTGCATATTACGGCGCAAAATTTGCGCTGTTATTTGCTTACATAGCATGGAAAGAATCGACTTCAAAATGCCTCCGCCCCCCCCCCCCAACTTTCAGAAGGCGGCGACGCCCTTGCCCCTCCAAGCAAACGTTATTGGCCGTTCTGGGTCTGCCTATGGCTGTTATTTCCTTCCGAATGATATTTAAACTTGCATTATTTGTTTTCATGATAATGACGTGTCAACGATCTTACTGTTATTTTGTAGGATCGTCTGCCAGTGACACCATCGGTCCAGCCTCAACCGCCCGAGTCTGAGCACTGATCTCCTGCATCACATCTGAGTCCTCCGATCCTGATGCCGTCGGTTTCTTTTCCACCAAGTCCAACAAAACTACCTCGTCTCGGGACACGTCACGACAAAACACAGGTGAGTATACGTCAATTCGTACATTTCAGAAAGTAATGAAAACCAACTCACTTTTCACTTGAGATGCTGTGGAATGTGGATGTGACCAGGCACGTAGCTCGGATTTCGCCCAGGGGGAGGGGGGGCGCCTCGAAAGGGCCCACTTCCAGAACGTTGAAAGGGCGCCTTCCCGAGCTTTTTTGATCCGCCCAGGGGCCCTTTCGGTCTGGTCAGGGACCTGCACAGGGGCCCTTTGAACTTCCCAGGGGTCCTCGAGCCTGCTCAGGGGCCCTTTCGACCTGGTAAGGGTCTGCGCTGGCTGCTTTGTCGCCCTCCCGACATGCCCAGGGGCCCCTCCGACCTGCCCAGGGGCCCCTCTGTGCTGGCTAGGGTCCGATTCGGCATGTTCAGGGCCCTTCTGACTCGCCCAGAGGCCCTTTCGGTCTAGCCAGGGGCCCCTCTGACCTGCAAAGAGACATTTTGAACGTCCATGGGGCCCTCTGGTCTTTCACAGAGGGCCTTGGTGGCCCTAAAAGGCCTCTGAAGTGCTCTAAACTCTCTAAAGACCACGCTTCGCGTAGTCTCCCGGCTCTGAGAGCCCATGATACCGCGCTTCGCGCAGTCTCGTCGGCCCTTTTCGGCGTGCCGAGGGCGCTGAAAAGGGCTCCCTGGCCTCCAGGGGGAGGGGGCGGCCGCCCCGCCACCCCCTTGGCTACGTGCTGAATGTGACGGCCCAGCTCCACTCTCTTTCTGAATCTAGAGTGCAACTACATGTATCGGAGCAGAGAGCGGCACTTCACATCGAAACAGAGGGCAGCACCATGTATCCCAATAGATGGCAGGGCGGTCATTTCACATGCACAGATCTTCGAATTAGACTCGGCACGGAACCATAGGGGCTGTTCCAGCGCCCTCAACCGGATTAGGTTGAGGCGTGACCGGTGGAGGTGCGGTGGAGCGGCGCGCGGGAACGAGCGGTAGAGGCTAGGTGGAATTATCAGCTGTTGGGCATCATTTGTTTAGGTCGAAACTTGACATTTCTTCTCCGCTATAATACAGGCTACAGCCATTCCTCCTAAAAGCCATTCCAAAGCCATTCCTCGTAGTTGTGCGTTTTACCGTACGTGTCGGAAATTTGTTGAGGTATTTTTATCCACCGAACTCTCCCATTGCATTCTTGAGTAGGTATCAGTTCAAAAGTAGACCACTTGACTTTTCCCAAAAAAACTCACAAAATACAACCAAGAGGTTCAATGCAAAAACAGGCATTGGCCTGTCCACAATGCTCTTCGCCAATGGCGCCGAAAAATGTTCACCGAAGTTTGTCACTGGTGCGCCATGGCTGCCGTAAACCGACTTTGGCCGATCTCATCCGCTCGACGAGCGGTTGAGATTCTGCTCATCTAGTTCAGGTTGGTGGAGGCTCAACCGATTTTAGTTGAGGCGCGGGAACGGCCGGTGGAGAAAATAAAGCCTCAACCTAATCCGGGTGAGGGCGCTGGAACAGCCCCATTGACCATGCATCGCATCGCGCATCGCGACGAGCCAAAACGGCCAAACCGTTTGGTATCCAGCCGGTCGAAATGTTTGAAGTTGAACAGACCGACCAACAGACTGGAAGACAGACAGAACCACAGCCTGGGCCGAACTGTATGTGCAGTGTTAGACGCTAAAGTGCAAGGCACGCGTTCAGCATCACCTATTTGCAAAAAAAATACTTGGTATTTATATACCGGACAACCCGACTATCGGTAAAAATAACCATATTTGAATGACACTCAGTTATCGAAGATATACATTATTTCATTGTAATCGACATCACCAATATGTGATCGATGGGAAGATACGCATTTGTCTGCGTTTTGTCAGCAGTTTACTCATGTAAAGTGGTCCCACTCACTGATGGCAGATCGATGGCCTCAACGCCTCGCTGCGGCCGGGCCTCGCTTGGCTGCCGAAGCCACCGAGACACGGCGGGATGGCCTTCAGCGGTGGAGACTCAATAAACGCGCAGTCATTTCTATTTAGTTGCACTTGTTTCTGGAGTTGACGCACGGACCACTGCTGCCGGAGGAATATCCTCTGAAAGTCCAGGACAGAAGTCTGTTCTCCAGCATCGATGACTGTTCTGAACCTATCGCAGGGCGATATAGGTTATGAAAATGCATTTAGGAGCGAATATCTCTGTTAAAAAACTATCGTCGAGTTCAAATACAGATAAGTTTTATTAACAAACGTTAAAAATCAAACACTCATACTGCATCGGTAAACTACTCAAGCATCGGTAAACTCGCGACCGATTTTCACGAACGACTGGCACATACCCACACACACACACACATTTACTTCGCACACACTGAACGATTATATGAATGCTAACTGGAGAGGAATACCTAGGTCTATCATACATACCGACACAGCGGCATGTAATAATCAGCGCGACTGAGATACCTATCGCCGAGAGACGACGGCAAATGGATTGCTTTCCACATGCACAGCATGGCACGACGTGATTGAAAATGTAAAAACATTGTATAGCCTCACAGTAATTACATAGCAGACGACCAGGCACAATGTTTGCCTGCAGCATGTCCAAGTACTAGGCGTTGGAACGTGGCGCAGTGGCAACCCGATCACTGCCTCGACTTAAAGGGAATAGTTCACCTTCAACATTAGTTTTAAACTGAGATAGCAGTTTTGTAGCCCGTGTTGGGAAACCCCTATCTGCAAGTTTTCTTGACTGCAAAGTCTTCAGCCGAATATATTTTTTTTTGCGAAGGAATGCGGTGCTGGCGAAAGAATGTGGTGCTGGATCTAGCCCGGACAGAGACTATACCATCAGCCAATCAGCTTGCAGCTGGTGCTAGCAAGCGAACCGCCGGCCGCCGGTTGGCACATCTCTAATGCGAGTCTATCCTTACGCGACTACTTTCGAATCCGATTGGCTGAACCATTTTTTAAATTCGCGTGACGTCAGGACTCTGACTCAGAGAGTATGCATATAGTTTTTGATAAACAATAATAATGTACGGCCTTCTGTCCTGAATCGGCGCGATATAAGGTCATTTTTGCCAATATAAAAATAAATTGTATGAAAAATATAATAAAATCGTGTTTGGGAAAATTTTCCAAGGTGAACTATTTCCTTTAACTGTTGTTTGCAAATGCATACTGCACAAGCCACTATCCTTCGGGGTTGTGTCATGGCAGGTAGGTCATGTCGGGACAGCAGTGTTTAGAAAGGGTTAAATGGTATTTTATACGGCACTAGCAGCAATAATACATAAACCGTTTAATATAATGTGTGGAAGTATACAGTTTTAGCAGTGCATGGCGGCTAGCACATTTATTCCTCGAAACGGTTGTACACTGAGTAAGCATGATATTCTTTAAAAGAGTTTTTCTCTAAATGGAAGCTGCTAGTGTTCTACTGTTCGACATTGATAGTAAATTTAATATGAGCATTGCACAAAAACTGGAATTAAAATAGAAGAGAGCGTGCCATAGCAACCACAACATATTGTGTATAATTTGAACGTCGGAATAAATCGACCTGGCCAGTTGGTTGTTTTCTTTCTAGCAACTACGCCGTAAGGTCTTGTTTTCCATTTACATTTATTCAAATAACAATCTTACGCATGTTGTTAGACTGTCTATCTGCTGCAAATAATTGCAGGCCCAGGTGTTCAAATTCAAGCATTGCAAGTTGCAACATACCTAACCTAACCTAACAGTAAGCATGTTCGATATCATTGCAGTATGACATGTTCGATATCAGATCTAGTTATTAGGGTCTAACAAGCTGGCGAATCGTCAGGATCACCAGGCTGAGCGGCCGGGTCGCCTTAGAGTGGAATTCACACAACAAGATCCGGCTATCCCACGATGTTAATCCTGATATCAGAACCCGGGCCCTCCCAGCTTTGTGAATGCTGGCGAAGCTGAGCTCCGGAAAATACACAAAACCCCCGCCTCCCTGCCTGGTCACCAAGCTCCACCCCAGCTGCCGAATCGTCTCGTCTCTGTCTCGTCTCGTCTCGTCGTCGTCTCGTCTCGTCTCGTCTCGTCTCGTCTCGTCTCGTCTCGTCTCGTCTCGTCTCGTCCTCGTCTCGTCTCGTCTCGTCTCGTCTCGTCTCGTCTCGTCTCGTCTCGTCTCGTCTCGTCTCGTCTCGTCTCGTCTCGTCTCGTCTCGTCTCGTCTCGTCTCGTCTCGTCTCGTCTCGTCTCGTCTCGTCTCGTCTCGTCTCGTCTCGTCTCGTCTCGTCTCGTCTCGTCTCGTCTCGTCTCGTCTCGTCTCGTCTCGTCTCGTCTCGTCTCGTCTCGTCTCGTCTCGTCTCGTCTCGTCTCGTCTCGTCTCGTCTCGTCTCGTCTCGTCTCGTCTCGTCTCGTCTCGTCTCGTCTCGTCTCGTCTCGTCTCGTCTCGTCTCGTCTCGTCTCGTCTCGTCTCGTCTCGTCTCGTCTCGTCTCGTCTCGTCTCGTCTCGTCTCGTCTCGTCTCGTCTCGTCTCGTCTCGTCTCGTCTCGTCTCGTCTCGTCTCGTCTCGTCTCGTCTCGTCTCGTCTCGTCTCGTCTCGTCTCGTCTCGTCTCGTCTCGTCTCGTCTCGTCTCGTCTCTCGTCTCGTCTCGTCTCGTCTCGTCTCGTCTCGTCTCGTCTCGTCTCGTCTCGTCTCGTCTCGTCTCGTCTCGTCTCGTCTCGTCTCGTCTCGTCTCGTCTCGTCTCGTCTCGTCTCGTCTCGTCTCGTCTCGTCTCGTCTCGTCTCGTCTCGTCTCGTCTCGTCTCGTCTCGTCTCGTCTCGTCTCGTCTCGTCTCGTCTCGTCTCGTCTCGTCTCGTCTCGTCTCGTCTCGTCTCGTCTCGTCTCGTCTCGTCTCGTCTCGTCTCGTCTCGTCTCGTCTCGTCTCGTCTCGTCTCGTCTCGTCTCGTCTCGTCTCGTCTCGTCTCGTCTCGTCTCGTCTCGTCTCGTCTCGTCTCGTCTCGTCTCGTCTCGTCTCGTCTCGTCTCGTCTCGTCTCGTCTCGTCTCGTCTCGTCTCGTCTCGTCTCGTCTCGTCTCGTCTCGTCTCGTCTCGTC
>JAXIVJ010003050.1:40000-99516 GCA_036785665.1 Chirona hameri
TCCCTCACCCCTCCCCTCACCCCTCCAGCTCCCTCCCTCACCCCTCCCCTCGCCACTCCAGTCCCCTCCTCACCCCTCCAGCTCCCTCCCTCACCCCTCTCCTCGCCACTCCAGCCCCCTCTTTTATTTCGATCATCATCACTCGATCTTCACTCGCTCATTACACGATCATCTTGAAGAGCGCCAGCGACAGCGTCATGCCGAGGAACAGGACGAAGGCGATGCCTACCCCGGCGCCGCCCAGCACCGAGGCGTGTTCCATCACGAACTGCTGCACGCGCTGCCGGCAGCCGTCCTGGTGTGCGATCTCGGGAGTGCAGGAGCCAGCGGCCACGGCGCTGGCGCAGCACGAGTCCGGCAGGGGGCTGACGTGACCAGCCCAGCTACCGGGGCCGGTCACCCCGCAGCACTCCATCTGAGGGGACAGGACGGTCACAGTCACTCCATCTGAGGGGACAGGACGGTCATAGTCACTCCATCTGAGGGGACAGGACGGTCATAGTCACTCCATCTGAGGGGACAAGACGGTCACAGTCACTCCATCTGAGGGGACAGGACGGCCACAGTCACTCCATCTGAGGGGACAAGACGGCCACAGTCACTCCATCTGAGGGGACAGGACGGTCATAGTCACTCCATCTGAGGGGACAGGACGGTCATAGTCACTCCATCTGAGGGGACAGGACGGTCATAGTCACTCCATCTGAGGGGACAGGACGGCCACAGTCACTCCATCTGAGGGGACAGGACGTCATAGTCACTCCATCTGAGGGGACAGGACGGTCATAGTCACTCCATCTGAGGGGACAGGACGGTCATAGTCACTCCATCTGAGGGGACAGGACGGTCATAGTCACTCCATCTGAGGGGACAGGACGGTCATAGTCACTCCATCTGAGGGGACAGGACGGTCACAGTCACTCCATCTGAGGGGACAGGACGGTCATAGTCACTCCGTCTGAGGGGACATGACGGTCATAGTCACTCCGTCTGAGGGGACATGACGGTCACAGTCACTCCATCTGAGGGGACAGGACGGTCACAGTCACTCCATCTGAGGGGACAGGACGGTCACAGTCACTCCATCTGAGGGGACAGGACGGCCACAGTCACTCCATCTGAGGGGACAGGACGGTCATAATCACTCCATCTGAGGGGACAGGACGGTCGTAGTCACTCCATCTGAGGGGACAGGACGGTCATAGTCACTCCATCTGAGGGGGCAGGGCGGCCATAGTCACTCCATCTGAGGGGACAGTACGGTCATAGCCACTCCATCTGAGGGGACAGGACGGCCATAGTCACTCCGCGTAAGGGGACAGGACGGCCATAGTCACTCCATCTGAGGGGACAGGACGTTCATAGTCACTCCATCTGAGGGGACAGGACGGTCACAGTCACTCCATCTGAGGGGACAGGACGGTCACAGTCACTCCATCATAGGGGACAGGACGGTCACAGTCACCCCATCTGAGGGGACAGGACGGCCATAGTCACTCCATCTGAGGGGACAGGACGGTCATAGTCACTCCATCTGAGGGGACAGGACGGTCATAGTCACTCCATCTGAGGGGACAGGATGGCCACAGTCACTCCATCTGAGGGGACAGGACGGCCACAGTCACTCCATATGAGGGGACAGGACGGCCATAGTCACTCCATCTGAGGGGACAGGACGGCCACAGTCACTCCATCTGAGGGGACAGGACGGCCATAGTCACTCCATCTGAGGGGACAGGACGGCCATAGTCACTCCGTGTAAGGGGACAGGACGGTCACAGTCACTCCATCTGAGGGGACAGGACGGCCATAGTCACTCCATCTGAGGGGACAGGACGGTCATAGTCACTCCATCTGGGGGGACAGGACGGTCATAGTCACTCCATCTGAGGGGACAGGACGGTCATAGTCACTCCATCTGAGGAGACAGGACGGTCATAGTCACTCCATCTGAGGGGACAAGACGGTCATAGTCACTCCATCTGAGGGGACAGGACGGTCACAGTCACTCCATCTGAGGGGACAGGACGGCCATAGTCACTCCATCTGAGGGGACAGGACGGCCATAGTCACTCCATCTGAGGGGACAGGACGGCCATAGTCACTCCATCTGAGGGGACAGGACGGTCATAGTCACTCCATCTGAGGGGACAGGATGGCCACAGTCACTCCATCTGAGGGGACAGGACGGTCACAGTCACTCCATCTGAGGGGACAGGACGGCCATAGTCACTCCATCTGAGGGGACAGGACGGCCATAGTCACTCCATCTGAGGGGACAGGACGGCCATAGTCACTCCGCGTAAGGGGACAGGACGGTCACAGTCACTCCATCTGAGGGGACAGGACGGTCACAGTCACTCCATCTGAGGGGACAGGACGGTCACAGTCACTCCATCTGAGGGGACAGGACGGCCATAGTCACTCCATCTGAGGGGACAGGACGGCCATAGTCACTCCGTGTAAGGGGACAGGACGGTCACAGTCACTCCATCTGAGGGGACAGGACGGCCATAGTCACTCCATCTGAGGGGACAGGACGGTCACAGTCACTCCATCTGAGGGGACAGGACGGCCACAGTCACTCCATCTGAGGGGACAGGACGGCCACAGTCACTCCATCTGAGGGGACAGGACGGCCACAGTCACTCCATCTGAGGGGACACGGCGGCCATAGTCACTCCATCTGAAGGGACAGGACGGCCATAGTCACTCCATCTGAGGGGACAGGACGGTCATAGTCACTCCATCTGAGGGGACAGGACGGCCATAGTCACTCCATCTGAGGGGACAGGACGGTCACAGTCACTCTATCTGAGGGGACAGGACGGCCACAGTCACTCCATCTGAGGGGACAGGACGGCCATAGTCACTCCATCTGAGGGGACAGGACGGCCATAGTCACTCCATCTGAGGGGACAGGACGGCCACAGTCACTCCATCTGAGGGGACAGGACGGTCACAGTCACTCCGTGTAAGGGGACAGGAAGGTCATAGTCACTCCATCTGAGGGGACAGGACGGTCACAGTCACTCCATCTGAGGGGACAGGACGGTCATAGTCACTCCATCTGAGGGGACAGGACGGTCACAGTCACTCCATCTGAAGGGACAGGACGGCCATAGTCACTCCGTGTAAGGGGACAGGACGATCATAGTCACTCCATCTGAGGGGACAGGACGGCCACAGTCACTCCATCTGAGGGGACAGGACGGTCACAGTCACTCCATCTGAGGGGACAGGACGGCCATAGTCACTCCGTGTAAGGGGACAGGAAGGTCATAGTCACTCCATCTGAGGGGACAGGACGGTCACAGTCACTCCATCTGAGGGGACAGGACGGTCATAGTCACTCCATCTGAGGGGACAGGACGGTCACAGTCACTCCATCTGAGGGGACAGGACGGTCATAGTCACTCCATCTGAGGGGACAGGATGGCCATAGTCACTCCATCTGAGGGGACAGGACGGTCACAGTCACTCCATCTGAGGGGACAGGACGGCCATAGTCACTCCGTGTAAGGGGACAGGACGGCCATAGTCACTCCATCTGAGGGGACAGGCCGGTCACAGTCACTCCATCTGAGGGTAGAGGACGGTCATAGTCACTCCATCTGAGGGGACAGGACGGCGACAGTCACTCCATCTGAGGGGACAGGACGGTCACAGTCACTCCATCTGAGGAGACAGGACGGTCATAGTCACTCCATCTGAGGGGACAGGACGGTCATAGTCACTCCATATGAGGGGACAAGACGGCCATAGTCACTCTATCTGAGGGGACAGGACGGTCACAGTCACTCCGGTGTAAGGGGACAGGACGGTCACAGTCACTCCATCTGAGGGGACAGGACGGTCATAGTCACTCTATCTGAGGGGACAGGATGGCCACAGTCACTCCATCTGAGGGGACAGGACGGCCATAGTCACTCCATCTGAGGGGACAGGACAGTCATAGTCACTCCATCTGAGGGGACAGGACGGCAACAGTCACTCCATCTGAGGGGACAGGACGGTCATAGTCACTCAATCTGAGGGGACAGGACGGCCATAGTCACTCCATCTGAGGGGACAGGATGGCCACAATCACTCCATCTGAGGGGACAGGACGGTCATAGTCACTCCATCTGAGGGGACAGGACGGCCATAGTCACTCCATCTGAGGGGACAGGATGGCCACAGTCACTCCATCTGAGGGGACAGGACGGTCATAGTCACTCCATCTGAGGGGACAGGACGGCCATAGTCACTCCATCTGAGAGGACAGGACGGTCGTAGTCACTCCATATGAGGGGACAGGACGGTCACAGTCACTCCATCAGAGGGGACAGGACGGTCATAGTCACTCCATCCGAGAGGACAGGACGGCCACAGTCACTCCATCTGAGGGGACAGGACGGCCACAGTCACTCCATCTGAGGGGACAGGATGGCCACAGTCACTCCATCTGAGGGGACAGGACGGTCATAGTCACTCCATCTGAGGGGACAGGACGTCCACAGTCACTCCATCTGAGGCGACAGGACGGTCATAGTCACTCCATCTGAGGGGACAGGACGGCCATAGTCACTCCATCTGAGGGGACAGGACGGCCAGTCACTCCATCTGAGGGGACAGGAAGGCCATAGTCACTCCATCTGAGAGGACAGGACGGCCATAGTCACTCCATCTGAGGGAACAGGACGGTCACAGTCACTCCATCTGAGGGGACAGGACGGCCACAGTCACTCCATCTGAGGGGACAGGACGGCCACAGTCACTCCGTGTAAGGGGACAGGACGGTCATAGTCACTCCATCTGAGGGAACAGGACGGCCACAGT
This sequence comes from Chirona hameri, assembly GCA_036785665.1. Classification (NCBI taxonomy): domain Eukaryota; kingdom Metazoa; phylum Arthropoda; class Thecostraca; order Balanomorpha; family Balanidae; genus Chirona; species Chirona hameri. The sequence goes on from JAXIVJ010003050.1 coordinate 44,822, forward strand.
CACTCCGTGTAAGGGGACAGGACGGTCATAGTCACTCCATCTGAGGGGACAGGACGGCCACAGTCACTCCATCTGAGAGGACAGGACGGTCATAGTCACTCCATCTGAGGGGCAGGACGGTCATAGTCACTCCATCTGAGGGGACAGGACTGCCACAGTCACTCCATCTGAGGGGACAGGACGGTCATAGTCACTCCATCTGAGGGGACAGGACAGTCACAGTCACTCCATCTGAGGGGACAGGACGGTCATAGTCACTCCGTGTAAGGGGACAGGACGGCCATAGTCACTCCATCTGAGGGGACAGGACGGCCATAGTCACTCCATCTGAGGAGACAGGACGGCCACAGTCACTCCATCTGAGGGGACAGGACGGCCACAGTCACTCCATCTGAGGGGACAGGACGGTCACATTCACTCCGTGTAAGGGGACAGGACGGTCATAGTCACTCCATCTGAGGGGACAGGACGGCCACAGTCACTCCATCTGAGAGGACAGGACGGTCATAGTCACTCCATCTGAGGGGACAGGACGGTCATAGTCACTCCATCTGAGGGGACAGGACGGCCACAGTCACTCCATCTGAGGGGACAGGACGGCTACAGTCACTCCATCTGAGGGGACAGGATGGCCACAGTCACTCCATCTGAGGGGACAGGACGGTCATAGTCACTCCATCTGAGGGGACAGGACGTCCACAGTCACTCCATCTGAGGCGACAGGACGGTCATAGTCACTCCATCTGAGGGGACAGGACGGCCATAGTCACTCCATCTGAGGGGACAGGACGGCCAGTCACTCCATCTGAGGGGACAGGAAGGCCATAGTCACTCCATCTGAGAGGACAGGACGGCCATAGTCACTCCATCTGAGGGAACAGGACGGTCACAGTCACTCCATCTGAGGGGACAGGACGGCCACAGTCACTCCATCTGAGGGGACAGGACGGCCACAGTCACTCCGTGTAAGGGGACAGGACGGTCATAGTCACTCCATCTGAGGGAACAGGACGGCCACAGTCACTCCGTGTAAGGGGACAGGACGGTCATAGTCACTCCATCTGAGGGGACAGGACGGCCACAGTCACTCCATCTGAGAGGACAGGACGGTCATAGTCACTCCATCTGAGGGGACAGGACGGTCATAGTCACTCCATCTGAGGGGACAGGACTGCCACAGTCACTCCATCTGAGGGGACAGGACGGTCATAGTCACTCCATCTGAGGGGACAGGACAGTCACAGTCACTCCATCTGAGGGGACAGGACGGTCATAGTCACTCCGTGTAAGAGGACAGGACGGCCATAGTCACTCCATCTGAGGGGACAGGACGGCCATAGTCACTCCATCTGAGGGGACAGGACGGCCACAGTCACTCCATCTGAGGGGACAGGACGGCCACAGTCACTCCATCTGAGGGGACAGGACGGTCATAGTCACTCCATCTGAGGGGACAGGACGGTCATAGTCACTCCATCTGAGGGGACAGGACGGCCACAGTCACTCCATCTGAGGGGACAGGACGGTCATAGTCACTCCATCTGAGGGGACAGGACGGTCATAGTCACTCCATCTGAGGGGACAGGATGGCCACAGTCACTCCATCTGAGGGGACAGGACGGTCATAGTCACTCCATCTGAGGGGACAGGACGGTCATAGTCACTCCATCTGAGGGGACAGGATGGCCACAGTCACTCCATCTGAGGGGACAGGACGACCACAGTCACTCCATCTGAGGGGACAGGACGGTCATAGTCACTCCATCTGAGGGGACAGGACGGTCATAGTCACTCCATCTGAGGGGACAGGACGGTCATAGTCACTCCATCTGAGGGGACAGGATGGCCACAGTCACTCCATCTGAGGGGACAGGACGACCACAGTCACTCCATCTGAGGGGACAGGACGTCATAGTCACTCCATCTGAGGGGACAGGACGGTCATAGTCACTCCATCTGAGGGGACAGGACGGCCCCCATTCCATGTGGATGACCATTGTATCGGGTTTTGGTGCCATTGTTTCCAATGCCAGCGGGGTCCATAGCCCAGTATCTCCGGCGCTGCTTACCAACGCAGCTGACAATATATTTCAACGAACGGTACTGAGTAGTGAGCAATGCAGCCGTCAATGGCACTGAGAGCGGCATCTGCTCTGCTATCGCCTCGGTTTCCATCACGTGACCGGTGCACTGGGCATACTACCTGTGTCTGAGCGGCGTTCCAGGCGTCCTGTCTGGTCCCAGGTGTGGTGATGGATTACCTGTGTCTGAGCGGCGTCCCAGGCGTCCTTGATGGTCTGACTGGTCTGATACTCGTCCAGTGAGGCCATCATCTGCGCGGCGATGGTATCCTGGACCCGGTGTTTGAACACGTAGCTGACGATGCCGCCCACCAGCAGTACCACGAACAACACCAGTAGGATGATGAAGTACTGACGACACAGGCAGGAAGGCGACACACAGATCGACACCGGTCAAGCGTATCACCTCCTGTCTACGAGATCCAGGCATGACTCGGCAGTGGTGGACAACCTTTCGTTAACATTGAATGCGTCAGCAAATTTCCGATGATTTGCCAAATGTACCAAAATGCCACATGCTTCCATCTGTGAACATAGGCGCACCCAAGGGGGGGGGGGGGGGGGGTAAACGGGGCAATTGCCCCCCTCCCCTCTGAAGGTCCGTACGTGCCCCCTTTGGTCGAAAAAATGAATGATTTTTTTGATTTGGTAAATATTTTGTGTTGTCGAAAATATGCCCCTCTAAAAATATAGTGGACCAAATCCGTTGCGTTTTTTTTTGGTGGGGTACCTTATGCCCCCTGATAAAAAATTGCCCCCTCCTGGAGTGAATCCTGGGTACGTCACTGTCTGCGAACGATCTGTGGCTAAACGGACTAGGTGTGACACGGGGCAATTACTATGTCGTCTTACTGTGTGACACAGGACAATCCACTTGTCTCTGACTCACTTTGTGGAATGGGATATACTTCCGTTAGGCTGTGTGACATCGCGTTCCACACCCTCACCGTCAAGAGCATGCAGCGGACCTCCTTGACGGCCCCGAAGCAGCCGAGCAGGGAGATGAGCGTGACCACCACGCCGGTCGCCACGAAGATGTACGCTGACGAGACGTATAGGTCGGTCCCGAGCAGCTGCTCGAACTCAGACTTGTCCAGGACGGTCCAGACTCCGATGGCGAGCACCGCGAGGCCGCCCACCTGCCGAGCAGTGAAGAGGCACGGTCAGGGCGATCAGGACGATCAGGAGAAGAGGCACGATCAGGGGCCACACGGCAGTGGGAGTAGAGCTCTTCATGGAATGGCAATCCCCATGGAACCCATGGAACGGGATGGAAATGGGTGGGAATGGGGCCGTTTTGGGAAATGTAGCGGGTTGGAACGGGTTTTGGACAGACCATATAATTTTTTAGCACCACAAAAAGTGAAATATGCTGAAACGGGTGGGAATGGGAGCCCCATTAATTATGAATTCGGATTTGGATTTGGATTGGAACGGGTTTGGGTCTGGCTGAATAGGCTGGAACGGGATGGGGGCTGAGCATGCTTCCCATGAAGTATTGGGAGCCTGCAGCGAGACGGTCAGGACATGTCACTACACTGCTGTAAAGTTTCACGGCACAGAAGTTATAGCACATAATTCCACAGCTATATACACGCAACAGAAGCTACAGTACATTTCTGCAAGGTAGCATACAAGATAAACATCTTGAGGATTTTCGTTGAATCGTCAAATTGTAAGAAGTAAAACAAGAGTGATATGTTGAAGTTAACTGATTGGATTTGAAGTTATCTCGGCACCGAAGCTAAGCGAAGGACGCCGAGGATACCGCTGCAGCGCCCGCTGCCGCTGGACAAGACTGTTCTGTTGACCCCGGCGGGCGGCAAGCAAGCTGCCCTGCTCTCGGTTTCCAGAAAGAAAGTGGAATGAGTGGGTAGACTCACAGCAAGCTGTGTATAGTCTGGATCAAGGATATGATTCAGCATCGGTGCAGCTTTTCAGAGCAAGTTGGTGGGGCAAAATATCATATTGGTTGGTTGTTTAGCATGGCTGAGGTGATAAATGACCATTTGAACACCAGAAAATCTTCAAATCTGACAAAAGTTGGTAGGGCAGAACACAAAGATGGTGGGACAAAAATCAAAGTTGGTAGGGCAGTGGCCCCACCATCTGAATAGGAAACTCCACACGTGATAGATTGGTCGATTACAATGAAACAATATCTGTATTTTACTAGTCACTGTGTCCTATTCGCATTATATGATGGTAATTTTAACAGAATAGTCTGCTCGTCCCACTTATGAGTATAAAGCAATTCGTTCAGAGTCGAAGATGCTGAAAGCGAACTGTGCACGGTTTTGGCGTCAGATTTCGCACACAGCGGTCGCTCAATTTGGTCCAGGCTGATTGTCTGCCCTTCTCTCTGCCGGTCGGTCTATTCAAGCATTTCGGCGTTGAAGCCCACGCGGCTTGGCTGATTGCGTTATGGGTGCACCGATATTGGATGCGCTGATTCGGGGAACATATGATCGTGCTGAATAACGATCGCCAAAGCGGTGGTAGATTTGGTTCGTGATCCCGCCGATAGGTGGCAGGGGAATGAGCAGCTTTCTGCAGGTTCCGCAAGAGGGCTCACGATCGCCCTGCCACTAGGTGGTGCCACGGCCGAATCCTAGTGGTGCCAAGTCTCCTTACCAACAGTCGAGTCACATCGGGCATGTGAACAGTGGCGTACCCAGGATTCACTCCAGGAGGAGGCAATTTTTGTTCAGGGGACATAAGGCCCACCCCCAAAAAAAACACGGATTTTGCACACTATATTTTTTAAGGGGCATATTTTCAGGATTTTTTCTCTAAAAATAAAAATAAAAAACAAATTCGACCAAAGGAGGCAAGTACGGACCTTCGGGGGGGGGGGGGGCAATTGCCCCCCTCCCCCCTTGGGTACGCCTATGCATGTAAATCACTGGTATGGTTCGACATACCACTTGTTACGTTATTAGTCGGAAGCAAATATTTGTGAAAGCTCCATCACAGGCCGAACGGGGCGAATTGGACTCCATACTCTCAGGTCACATCGTCACTCCCATGCACCTCACCACAAAACAGTTTCCTCGGGGGTCGACGACCACGAGTGGTGCAATGTGCACCACCAGGCATGGGTGGAGTTTCATGTTCAGTTGGTCGTGACATTGCCACGACCACTTTGTCCCCTGATCCGCCAGTGGAACAGCTCCACCCAATTCCCACCGTCACCGGCACCTTCACTGTTTTAGTTTACCGTCAAATCAACCTTACGGGAGGTGGGGCTGCTGCCACCTATGGTCAAGATCTCCAACTACAGCTTTCGAATTCTTCCGGATTGCCGCTGAAGTCGAAACGGGGCACGGGCCGTGATCGGAACTTCACATCCCACATGGTCCCGATACAAATATCGAAACGAAACAATATCGAGTTTCTAATCACCGAAAGCAATATATCAAATGCGTACAATATAGTGTTCAAAATAGTGGAGTTGAAAAAATTGAATGTGCATTAAAGGGAATGTTTCACCTTTCTGAAAGTTGTCAAATATACGCTGGTTGTAGTACAAAATATGAAGCAAGTGCTGCTGAAAACGATGGTGATATTTTTTCACTCGAAAAGTCACTTAACTTTATATAAATTAAGTTTTTAGATTTGGGCGAATGACGTAATGATTGAGCTGATTGGCTGACAAAGTGGGATTGGCTGAAAAGGAATCTGTCAGCTGATCAGTGGCTGCACTAGCCTGGAGTCATTTTGCAAATGGTAAATCAAATTGCTTAAAAACGGTTAAGTTTTGGGAAAAACTACCTTAGTAATTTATACATTTTTATACCGGCCCAAGATAATAGTTATCTCAGTTTAAAACTAATACAAAGGTGAAACATTCCCGAGCGAGCGAGCGAGCAAAATATCGAGTCGCCAAATATTGCGTGACCAAATTTTGATCATCGAGGGCCATATCAAGATATCGCGTGACAAAATACGTAGACGTGAAAAAGTTACCAGTGACTAGTTTGTCTCTAGTCATGGTGAATAAGCCCGATAATTCTCAGTAGTGAATCATACATCTGATAAAAATGGCACAAATGATTGAAAAGGAGATGTACGACTTTCATCTCGAAATACTGCCCCGAAGAGCTATGGATCCATAAATACGCACAGCATGTAAGTTATATCAATGAGCATATGTTGATTACTTGTAACAGTCATATTTTCTGCATGATATATTGATATACTGATATACCTATTTTCAGTGGCGTACCCATGATTCACTCCAGGGGGGGAATTTTTACTCGGGGGAGGGGGGGGGGGCATAAAGTACCCCCACCGAAAAAAATAACCGGATTTGACCCACTATATCTTAAGAGGGGGATATTTTCAATATTTTTCCTAAAACAAATAAAAAATAAACAATTTTTTCGACCAAAGGGGGAACGTACGGACCTTCATGGGGGAGGGGGGACAATTAGCCCCCCCCCCCCTTGTGTACGCCTATGGGGCTATTTTACTTCTCGATACTCAACCAGCTGTGGCGGCGGAAGGTATTTTCGGATGGGGGAGGAGGGGGGGGGGGGGGGGCAAAGAAACCCAGGGGCCCCTCAGCCAAGGCCCCCCCCCCCTCCAAAAAAAAACAATGACGCGAAGTGGTATCGCGAAGTGGCCTCGGATTTAGGCCACTTTATTTTGCAGGGCCTCTAAATGGTCGCAAAAAAACGTCGGACAGGCCCATGTGAAGTCTCAGGCCTTCCGAGGGCCCATCGGGCCTACCGAGGGCCCCTCTCAGACCTACCGAGGGCCCTCTCGGCCGACTGAGGGCCTTCTGTCGGCCTTAGAGGGCCCCTCAGGCTGGTTGGGGCACTTCGGGACCCTCGGGTCATTTTTCGGTCAAAAACAAAAATATAACTAATTTCTTGGAGGGCCCCACTTACAAATGTATGGGTGGGGGGGGGGGGATCATACGTTTGCACCCCCCCCCCCCCCCAAACTTCTTGAGTGTGGGGGGGGGGGGGGGGGTTGTGCAGCTGCTCCCCCTGCCCCCCCCCCCCCCCTCTGCCGCTGCTCCTGTTAACCAGCCGACAATTCGATATCTCTGCCTCTCGGTAGGTTCTAAATATTGAACCGCAGAGAATACTGCGGTTCAATACTTTGCCGCTCGAAGTACGATTCAACACTTCGCTTATCCTCTTGAGTCCATTTGTCCACTGGAGTGTACATAATTTTTCTGGCGTAATAATTCCTACCAGAATGCGTTGCCAGGTTTTGATATGCGTTAAAGGGAGATAATCACCTTTTGATTTTGTTAGCAACAATTTCTTTGGCTACCGTTATGGTATTAAAATGGTGTGATATAAATTTAAGAACTAAATACAATTATTCCCTAATTCAAAGTTGGAAGTTTGGGAAAATTAATGATCGGTATTTTCCCTCCAATATTGGAAAGCGCAACATCCGCCGCCGCTTTTGTGGCAACGTTGTTGAATGGGCACTTATAAACAAATCGCCGACACTAAAGAGGTTGCCGTCCGGGGCCAACCTAAACTGCCGATTTCAATGCACTTTTTCAAATGATTGTTGATTGTTCATAGAAGTTTGGCACATATTCGCAAAAGATAGAGTGCAGAAAACATATTGCATACCTTCATGATAAATAACAATGCGTAGGGAGGCTAATTTACTGAATTCGTTACCGAGTGCTTGCTGATTATAAGCGTGGATCGCTTATCAACTATGACTTGAAATATCTCTCGGTAAGAATTGTTATATGCAAAATGTGATGAATTTACAATATATTTTGGTCTCATCTATCGATTTCAGGTGCTAACTCCATTTTTGTGGAAAAGGTGATTATCTCCCTTTAACAGACGTATTTATAACATGCTTACTAGAAACACATGTATACAAAATATCGTTGTTAAAGTTCATAAACATGCCTCAAAGTCAGTTTCAAGATGGCGTCTCGGCGTCGATCGGCTCTTGCTGGTAAGAGCCATCTAGTTGTGTGCATCAACATTTGTATAACTTTCACATGCCCTATTCAGATGATTGTGTTGCTACTGCCATATATGCTTGTTTATTGTTATTATAATGTTGTTTTTGCCAAATCTGAATATGGGAGAATTCATCAGATTACGCACATTTGTAACGGCATTGAGTCTATTTGTACATGGCAGTGTAGGGGAAAGTATCCTATTAGCAACCCCTCCCTATTTGCGACCCCCATCTGTTTTAGGAAACTGATCATGGAAAGTAACTCAAAGCATCTGTATAAATGTTCCTCATATGTATTTGAATAAATTAAGCCCGTAACCGGCCTCACATGGTTCTAGAGGAACGCTTCAGTTAAGCCGATACAGAGCAGGCACATTTCTTATGTCAAACTTGTGCATTGCTACTTGCTAGCCTGTTCTTACCATTTGTTGTTGCTGCGATCATATGAAAACACACATGACTAGGATGTATTTTCACTGGACATTTTAATTACAGTTCTTTCAAATGAAACAGCAACTCATTAGTTATTTAAAGGAGCTGAAAGGTGTCGGACCTCACATTCCTAATTAGCGACCTCCTCGCCTTCTGTGTTCCCTTTTAGCGACCGGGATACAAAATGTCTATTGTGTCAGCATTGTAGCCTATTTGCGACCACACCCGTTCGCAAATATAGACTGATGTCCCTATTTGCGATTTTTACAAGGGCCCACCAAATTGCAAATTACGGCAAATTGCATACGAATATAGAAGAGTTTGCATGTAAGGTTACATCAACAAATGTTATGTCTATCAGAATATTAGTGTCGTTTACCTATAGCACTGATAAAATCAGAGCTACGGCCGTTCCCGCTAAGAGGGTCGCTAATTAGGCATCTTCCCCTATATGTCACAGCGCATGCACAGTGCGGGGTTGGCGACAAATCTGTGCAGATGTGCAAATATGCGCAGATCGTTCTTTTGGGGCTAAAATTAGGCAGGGTAGGTACACATTTTTATTAAATTTGGCCAGGTAAATTTGTCTCGGGTCTCAAGAGGTTATTTCATGCTTTCATTTGCCCAATATTTACACCCTATATTTTGCATTCTTGTTATTCTGCTAACCCCATATTTTGTCATATAATATGGCCGAATTTAAGCCAATATTGATTTAAGAAATTTGGCAGTGCTACCACACCCAAAAAACGACAACTGGCTAAAAAATGACAACCAAAAAACAACCTTGCGTTTCGGGCACGTCATTATCATAGTCGATAGCCGCTGCTGTTTGGTGTTGTATTGTGATATGGGAGAAAGACAAGATGAGGTCAACATTATTATGAGATATGAGCATTGAACCAAGCATCGCAGTATCCCAACATTCCTCTGTTTTTTTCCGTACGTTGGATGCAGGCAAATCATATTTTTTACCGACATTAACTTACCAGAATTAGGAAGTTGGAGAAAAATAGCATGTATTTCACGCACTGGCCACATCCTTCCATCTCTCGTCCTTTCCCCATGTTGACTCGAAATTGACCTGCAACAGCGAACATCATGTGGTTAAACGCAGACAGGGCAGCCGCAGCACTCAGACAGGGCAGCCGGAGGACAACACAGACAGGGCAGCCGGAGGACACAGGGCAGCCGGAGGACACAGGGCAGCTGGAGGACACAGACAGTGCAGCCGGAGGACACACATAGGGCAGCCGGAGGACACAGCCAGGGCAGCCGGAGGACAAAACAGACAGGGCAGCCGGAGGACACAGGGCAGCCGGAGGACACAGGGCAGCTGGAGGACACAGACAGTGCAACCGGAGGACACACATAGGGCAGCCGGAGGACACAGCCAGGGCAGCCGGAGGACAAAACAGACAGGGCAGCCGGAGGACAACACAGACAGGCCAGCCGGAGGACAACACAGACAGGGCAGCCGGAGGACAACACAGACCGGGCAGCCGGAGCTGACTGGCTGGTAACGAAACGCTCTCGTTCGGTTCTCCACTCGCTAACACGGCAGCATACGATGGGGACAATCGCATGACACCAGCTCCGGACGCAAGTACCTGTCTCGGCCGCTCCCGAACAGTATTATTGTACAGCTGAAGTTTGTTCACCATTGACTCACGTGCTTTGGTGAAAAAGCTTTAAACATATTTATATGTGGGCGGGAGTCCAAAAACTGGAGTTTGTGGACTGTAGGTTACGTGACCGCCCCCCCCCCCCCCCTAGAGGCTAGGAGGGCCCTTGTCGGCGCGCGAAGCGCGGTATCGTGGGCTCTCTACCACGCGAAGCGTGGTCTTTAAGAGAGTTTAGAGCACTTTAGGGCCACCAGGGCCCTCTCTGAAAGACCAGAGGGCCCTTGGACGTTCAAAAGAGCCCTGTGCAGTGTGCATGTCAGAGGGGCCCCTGGCCATACCGAAAGGGCCACTGAGCGGGTCAGGGGACCCCCTGAACACGTCGAATGGGCCCCTAGCCAGCAGAGGGGCCCCTGCGCAGGTCGAGAGGCCCCTGAACATGTCGGCAGGGCGACAAAGCGGCCAGCGCAGTCCCGTGCCAGGTCATAAGGGCCCCTGAGCAGGTTGGAGGGCCCCTGGCCAGACCAGAGGGCCCTGGGAAGTCAAAAGAGCCCCTGTGCAGGGAGGAGGGGCCCCTGGCCAGACCGAAAGGGCCCCAAGGTGGGTCAGAAGGGCCCCTGAACATGCCGAATGGGCCCATTGTCAGCACGGAGGGGCCCCAGGGCAGGTCGGAGGGCCCCTTGAGCATGTCGGCAGGGCGACAAAGCAGTCAGCGCAGTCTGACCAGAGGAATCACTGGGCAGATCGGAGGGGCTCCTGGGCAAGTCAGAGGGGACCCTGGCTAGACCGAAAGGGTCCCTGGGCCGGTCGGAAGGGTCTTTGAACATGCCAGATGAGTTCCTAGCCAGATTGGAGGGGCCCCTGGGCAGGTCGGAGGGGCCCCTGAGCATATCGGCAGGGCGACAAAGCAGCCAGTGCAGTCCCTGGCCAGGTCGGAAGGACCTCTGAACAGGACGAATGGGCCTCTTGACACACAAGAGGGGCTTCTTGGAAGGTCAGAGGAGTCCCTGGTCAGACCGGAAGGGCCAAAAACACGTAGAGATCCCAGATGAAGATTAAATACAAAGAGGACTTACTCCAAAATAAAAATATTAAAAGCGGAGCTTTCGGGTATATTGTAACATCCTTCGTCAGGGTGTTACAATATACCCGAAAGCTCAGATTTAAACTTTTCTTGTAGAGCAAGCCCTCTTTGTATTTTATATATATCACACACTCCCAATCATGTCTTTTCGCTTCGCGGATCCCAGATGAGTCCCTGAACAGGTCGGAAGGGCGTTGAAAAGGTCGGAGGGGCTCCTAGACGATCTGAAGGGACTCTGTGCCTTTCAATAGTAAGAATGCAGTTGTCCAGGAAATAAACTCAAAATTTTCGCGCCACTCCGCGGCGCAATGTAACTACAAATTAAATTATATGCGGGTTAGGAGAAAAAAATCGGCCCGTTTCTCGGCGCATTTATGTGTTATGTTGCTACTTTCCTATATAATTGGGCAAAATAGTTCACTTAAACACTTTTTTTAACGCACTTTAAACGCACAATATGACATTTTTAGAGGTCCGCATCATACGCAATGCGAGGCATTGATGAGAAAGCATAAGGCTACAAATTTGCGTGCCGCTCCGCGGCGCAATTTGTTTAAGAGTTCCAGGTCTTGAGCTGAAAAAATATTACAAGTTGGTATAGCTGATTCCAAATTGGTGTAGCTGGTTCCAAAGTTGATATGGCAGTTTGCTAACTCAAGCTCCTAAAAGTTCATATGGCCCATGCCATACCTGTCATACTGGATTTCTATCCTTGTAACGTGCCTTTTCATCCGTTTTGTTCGGCCCTTCCAACGCTTGGGAAGGGGGCCCTTTGAACGCTCGGGAAGGGCCCTTTCGAGGCGCCCCCCCCCCCCCTGGACGAAATCCTGGCTACGTGTCTGTCGGTACACTGGTTGATCGCATGGACCGCAACCTTGCTTCCCTTGTCGTGTGGTTCAGGGGAAACTGTCTTAAAGGTGCTTCGAAAACGCAGTTGCTGGTGTTCGGCAGCCGGCAGAACTTCCGCAACACACCGCCAATCGAGATATGTTTCCGTGGGGAAACCATGGGGCCGGAACACACGGTGCGAAACCAGGGCGTGATTTTTGGCCCGTGCCTGTCGTGGGACGCTCACGTCACACATGTTGTCCGTAAGTGCTTCGGGCTACTGATCGGACTCAGTCACATTGGGCAGTACCTTCCGCGAAACGTGCAGTTCCCACTATCGTCCACGGTTTGGTTATGTCACACGTACGGTACTGCATAACCGTGTTTGGCAACTGGTCAGACAAAAATCACAAGCAGCTCCGAAGAGTGATCAATTTTTGTGCCAAGGTGGTATCTGGAAGGCGTAAAGTTGATCATATTTCGGATGTTTTGATTGACCCAGGCTGGTTCACTTCCAGACAGTTGTCAGAGTATCTCTTTCTCTCACTCTTGGCCAACGTGCACGGTGGTGGGGGGAGCCAGCATCTCTCGCTTCGCTATTTATCCGAAATGCTGCACATCGCGATAGACGCACACGACGGGACGATCAGTTCCATCTAACTCGCATCCGTGCTGAAGCCGGCAGACATCATCGTTTGCCTACCGTGTCCCTCGTCTGTACACCAGTTTACCATATGCCGGGGATATCAAAATACATTGGCCCGAGAGGTACATTGGCCCGAACAACTGATATTTGAAAAATGCCCTAGGACAAATTTATTTTACCAGAGCGCGTTAAAACAGTGTGTGTGATAAAAACCTGAATTTAATTTGCGGCGTATAGTAAAAATCATACCACACTCGGCCGGCATAAATTTTCAAGACCTCTGCGCTTTATTATTTTTGACCTCGGCATCCGGCCTCGTTCAAAAATCAAGAAAGCACCTCGGTCTTGAAAATTTATTTACACCGACCTCATCCAGTATTATATATTACCGACCGAACCGAACTGACTGGTCTGATGCTCGAGTCATTCAAAAAGAAGTTGCAGGTGTTCATATAAAGTGGTAATGCGACCTACATGTGGCAGCCATGCTTTGTCTGTGCTACTGTTTTCCCATTACGACAGAGACAGAGCCAGAGCCAGAGCCAGAGCCAGAGACAGAGACAGATACAGAGACATAGACAGAGACAGAGACCGAGACCGAGACAGAGACAGAGACAGAGACAGAGACAGAGACAGAGACAGAGACAGAGACAGAGACAGAGACAGAGACAGAGACAGAGACAGAGACAGAGACAGAGACAGAGACAGAGACAGAGACAGAGACAGAGACAGAGACAGAGACAGAGACAGAGACAGAGACAGAGACAGAGACAGAGACAGAGACAGAGACAGAGACAGAGACAGAGACAGAGACAGAGACAGAGACAGAGACAGAGACAGAGACAGAGACAGAGACAGAGACAGAGACAGAGACAGAGACAGAGACAGAGACACATTGTGTATGGATGGCCCCAAGTTGTGAAATACAAAAACAAATGTCACATTGGCCTTATGGTAGAAAATAGCAAAGCACATCGGTCAAAGCAAGCTCGCATGAAGGAATGTTCTGTAATGTCTAAATATGCTGAACTTTGGTTGATATTTCTGCAAGAAGTTCGAACAAACTCGTCTCAACCGATGGTGAAAAAACCTTTGCAGGACCATCACCATCTGCCGACCACCACAGTGTTGTAACTTGTAGTGTGAATACGCCGTGGTCTGATATTTTGGTATGAATACGCCATAGTGTGACCGGTGTTGTAACTTGTAATGTGAATACGACATGGTCTTTACAGCACTGCATGCGCGAGGTCCTGAGTGGCCGTCACACAGAAGCCAGGTGCGTGACGTAGTTTGTATGTCGGCACACGGCTGCCTGCCCGTGTTCGATATGATATCCTCCTGGCGTGTCGCCTGACGGGATAGTGTCGCCTGACGAGGACAGGGAGGGGCAGAGACGGGGAGGGACAGGGGAGGGGCAGGGTAGAGGTGGGCGTGGCCCGGCCACCCTGGTAATGACGCGTCTCCTAATCCCATTATAGCGGGCATGCAGTCAGCAGTGGGCTTCGTGTGCCTCGGTCGGTCAGGTCACGGCAGAGTCACACTGCAGTGACCCCATGCTACCGCGCTCCGGCATGGTCAGACCGTGTTCACTGTTTGCATACCCAATGCTTATGCTACAGCAATGGACTGTTATGAGATATTGACGGACAAAACATCTGGACAAATTACCAGTATCAGTTGGTTTTCTGATCCCGTTTAATTGCTAGCATATACTGAAAAGTTAGTTTCCCAAAATGTGATGTAATATAACATAAAACAGAAAACACATATTTATTTCGATTATATATGACATCCATTATGAGTTAGGAGAAAAATAGGTAAAATATTAACCCACACGAATTTCGGTCGATTTTACTACCATCGTGGTTATTTTACCGTTGGTTAGGTTGGTTGGATTGGTTAGGTTGATTGGTGGCTGAGTGAGTTCAAAATTTCTGGTTTAATTTCACATTTGTGATTACTTCAGATAAGAGCACATAACCTCAAATTGGATACGTTACGGACCGAGCCGCTCATTTGCCGCTCCCGGGCGGCTGGAAGCGGAAGGCCGCCATAGGGAAAACGGGCTAAATTAACTGTTGCGGTTGGTCCGCCTTTTTGTAATATATAAATAATTATTGGTCATATTTAACGTTACAAATGTCGGAAAACGCCTACTCCCTTGATCAATTGTGGTTATTGAATGAACAACGCACAATTTTGAAACAAACGTACCCCCGTTCTATATAGACAAATGTGCCGGGAATCCAATGCTAACATTCATCTTCCTGCAGCGTTGCATGGTTGTCCGCCAAATTGCATTTCATTTGCAAATTATTGCTGGTCACGACAAATAATTGGCAAATGCCTTCCATTTAGAGGTCACACATCAGATCGGGTCAACTTTGTATAGTCTGGTGTGTTACTCTAGCCCTTCTTGATGTTTCAAGCAAATATTTTGCTCAGGGGCCCTTGCAAAGTCACATGAGGTCATCCGAGGTCACCAATACTTTTGTGTCAATAACTCGACAGAATGAAGATAGAAAAATGAAACCGGCACCAATGTGTTTGTATCGTCGAGGCACGTCTCCCAACATGCAACATGACCTACTTGGGCACCACTTGACCTTGAACTGATGTCAAATTCTAAGTTGACTTAACCTGGTCAACTTGAATATGATTCAAAGCGCCGTGACGAGACGAACGCGATGGCGTAAAAATTATTGCCCTATCTTTATCAGGTAAAACGTTATTTGTGAAAACAGTTTTGCCAAAAATAGCCTTTTGACCTTTGATGACCTCTGGAGCCTAAACTGTTGACCTGAGCTGAAATGTCAGGACACTTTGGTGATTGCATTGCTCAAGAGATTTCTATTGCTTTTTCCGTTTATTCCTGGATGTCATAGTTCCCAAGATATTTGGGGTTTTTCAAAGCGAAGTCCTAGAACTGGAAAATCTGACATTTGATGACCTCTGGTGACCTCAATATTGACCTAAGCCAAAACATGACTGACGTAGTTTAAAAATGATTTTTGACAAGCTTTCGCACGATAGGTAGAAAGGTAAAGACAAGGTAAAGGTAGGTAGGTAACCGCGCCAACAGTTCTGTCAGACGAAAACGTACACATTATAAAATATTCCACTCATGATCGCCCAGGAATCTAAATTATTTTAATAATTTACTTTTTGCCAGTCTATATTAAACTGTCATAGACAATAAGCGCAAGGTATTGAAGAATCAATATTTGTGTACCATATGACAATTCATTTTCCGTGGACATCCGTTAATAACCCAGAAAACGATGAGTTCATGCCATGTGACCTCCAGGCCATCGTTCCCTAACGAATTTCCCATGGATTTGGAGCCGACGTTCTGGATCGGTGAATTGTTGCATCATAAGCTATACATATTTGTACATTTCAATAGTTAAATGTTGCTTACACCACTGCCGTTTTCAAGCTGTATGCGCTATCAATATTTTTACATTTCAATAGTTAAATTTTGCTTCCACCACTGCCGTTTTCACCTGATGCTGCAATGAAGAAACCGCCTCAAGTCGGTTTGGAGAGAAACATTGACCTTGCCATGTCTCTTCACGACTCTGATATCGGCAACAGAAAGACGGTTTTGCAGCCATTTCGCAAACAGTGGCTGAATCATCAGGCCAAACACGGTACCCGTGGTTATTGGTTAAGAAGGTCAGCAAACAGGTGTCATGAAATATCCGAGTTAGCATACATATGGTGGAAGCCGAGCTGCATATATGAATTGAATAATATACAGTGACTAGATGCAACTTAATATACGGCAAGTCACAATGATGTTCATCGGTTGAGAAAAGCTACAGTGGTAAGAACAACTATGCAGTATGCATTTATGCAACACTCTAAAATTAATCCATTTTGAACGGCAGCTTTCTCGTAGGCACGACGCCATGGTTTATTCACAGTTCGCTAGGTGCTGAGATCACCGTTTTCAAGCCGGTTCAAAACCAGTTATCACGACATTTTTTACTTTAGAAGCCACTACAATGGACAAATGGTGATCCCCGTGGGAGGATGTACTAGTCGGACAGACCATACAAAATATCTCTCCAGAAGCTGCACTGCTAAGCCAGAGGCCTGTTCGGCATCTAATAATATTATTGATTTAATTGACGTCACACCTTCGGTGACGTCATGACACTTTTGAAGATGTCATAGATAGGCCGAATATTCTTAGGACAATTGCATTTGCAATGCAAAAGTAGCCCATACAAATTACAGCAGACTTTCTATAAGCTTTCTGATTTGTTGTCTGTATTGTAGCTATCTTGTAATCCCGTTGTGACGCCTGAAATACGTGCCTTTGAATTGTTTATTATAATTTATTTTTATATTGTGATCGAGATGGAAGGTAAGCGAAGAGAGATTCCTCAATTCTTTGAAGTTTGATTTAATCAACAATGCTTTCATGGAAGACCAGGAAAGTAGCGATGATGACGTTGTCATCATGGGCTCCGCCACCGGGGGGGGGGGGGGGGGGCATTAGGGTGCCCCAAAATAACACTTTTTCGTAGGTACAAGCTTGCCAATTGACAAGGCGTTCTTCTCTAAGTCAATAACAAGTATGCCAAATTTAATTTCGATCCTTTGAGTTTTGGTCCCCCGGGCCTCCGTAAGTTGTTGACCCCTACCCAAAAGGTCCAAAATCAAAGTCGTCGTACAGACCTCCGTGTATGCTCATTTGAAAGCTCTCGTCGAGTAGAATACACAATAATTCAGTCGAAATGCTCTAAATTCAAGTTTGCGTTCTTGGAGTCATACACAGAGCCCAAAAGCAAGCCTTCAATAGAGCTCTATTGAAGGCTTGGTTTTGGGCTCTGTTTATGTCTCATAGAACGAAAACTTGAATTTAGAGCATTTAGACTGAATAAAAGTTTACTCTACTCGACAAGAGCTTCTAAATGAGCATACACGGAGGTCTGTACGATAACTTTGATTTTTGACCTTTTGGGTAGGTGTCAACAACTTACGAAGGCCCGGGGGGGGGGGGGGGCAAAACTCAAAGGATCGAAATGAAATTTGGCATACTTGTTATTGACCTAGAGAAGAACGCCTTGTCAATTGGCAAGCTTGCACCGACGAAAAAGTGTTTTTTTACACCCTAGGGGGACATGTCCCCCCAACTTCAAAGTTGGGGGGGACAGAGTGTCTTTTGTCCCCCCCCCCCCAGTTTGAGCACATGACACTGCCCTCAAATTGCAAGCACCTTCAACAGTAAAAATACAGTTATCCAGATAATACAATTTTGAAAAATCGCGCCGCTCCGCGGCGTAATCGTAATACACAGTCAATTGTATACGGGTTAGAACGAAATTATAAATTCGCACCGTTTGGCAGCGCAATTATGTTTTGTTATCTTGCTACTTTCCTATATAATTGGGCAAAATAGTTCGCTTTATCACTTTTTTACCGCACTCTGAAACGCATTTTTTTTTAGAGGTTAGAGAAAAAAGCGCATATCCAGGGCATAAGATCCAAAATTTTCGCGCCGCTCCGCGGCGAAATTCCTTTAAAAGTTTCAGGGTTTAGGCCTAAAAAATATTTCGAAGTTGGTATAGCTGATTCCAAACTGGTCTCTGGCTCCAAAGTTGAAATGGCTCAGTTTACTAACTCCAGCTCCTACAAGTTGGTATGGCTCATGCCATACCTGCCATACTGCATTCTCCATCCTTGTAACGTGCCTTTTCATCCGTTTTGTTTGGCCCTTTCAACGGTTGGGAAGGGGGTCCTTTCGAGGCGCCCCTCCCCTCTGGACGAAATCCTGGCTACGTGCCTGTGTGGACTGTGGTTAGTTAATAGCCATGTCACTGCAACTTAGCAGTATATTGTATAGCATAGCAGTATAGCATACATTATATTGTATAGCATAGCAGTATAGCATACATTATATTGTATAGCATAGTATAGAATATAGTATAGCAGCATGTATATTGTATAAGTCGCTCAGTTTTTTTTTTTTAGAAGCGGAAAGTACGCTAACTTAGTCAACAAGTCACCTCTCTAGGTAGTGACGTTGCCACATAATTTTGAGTAGGAGTGTGGGGGCGGGTGTTAAAATCCTGCGAATCTGGTTGGGGGGGGGGGCGGACTCCGGCTGGAGCGATCCTCGGGGGGGGGGGGAGAGGTTCCAGCCCCCCCCCCCCCCCGTGGCGACGTCCCTGTCTCTAGGTACCACTGACACAGCAAGTAGCGGGAGTATCCCGAGGAAAGTTGCAGTGGCGCACGCAGGGGGGGGGGGGGGGGGGGTTCTAAAGGGTCAGCTGCCCCCCCGAAATTGTTGAGGGAAGCATCAAAAGGACCCGTACTCTGGTCCATACCTGGCAGGGGCCAGGTCTTGGTTAGGCCTGATCGAGGCAGGGGCCCGGTGCTGGCAAAGGCGTGATATGGGTCAGGACGAGGGCCCGGTCCTTGCATATTCTTGATGTGGGCCCGTTTCTGGCAGGGGCCCGGTCTTGGTCAGGCCCGATCGAGGCAGGGGCCCGGTGCTGGCAAAGGCGTGATATGGGGCCCGGTCAGGACGAGGGCCCGGACACAACAGGGCCCGCTCCTTGCAAATTATTTGATACGGCCCCTTCCTGATAGGGACCCGTTCTGGTAGGGGAGGGGCCCGATTCCGGACCCCTCCCCTACCAGGAACCGGAGATCCGGACAGGGGCCCGATTCTGGCGGAGGCGTGATATGGGGCCCGATCAGGACGAGGGCCCGGTCACAACAGGGCCCGGTCCTTGCATATTCTTGATACGGGCCCGTTTCTGGTAGGGGCCCGGTCTTGGTCAGGCCCGATCGAGGCAGGGGCCCGGTGCTGGCAAAGGCGTGATATGGGGGCCGGTAAGGACGAGGGACCTGTCAGGACCAGGGCCCAGTCGCAACAGGGCCCGGTCCTTGCATATTCTTGATAATACGGGCCCCTTTATGGTAGGGGCCCGGTCTTGGTCAGGGGGCCTCTCACTGAGGGCCCGGTCACAACAGGGCCCGCTCCTTGCAAATTTTGTATACGGGCCCGTCACTGGTAGGGGCCCGTTCCTAGTAGGGGCCCGATCAAGGCAGGAGCTCGGTGCTGGCAGAGACGTGATATGGGCCCGGTCAGGTCGAGGGCTCCGTCACAACAGGGCCCGGTCCTTGCAAACTATTTATAAGGGCCCGTTCTTGGTCAGGCCCGATTGAGGCAGGAGCCCAGCGTTAGCAAAGGCATGATATGGGTCCCGGTCAGGACGAGGGCCCCGTCACAACAGGGCCCAGTCCTTCCAAATTCTTGATACGGGCACGTTCTGGTGACACGAGTGCGTTCCTGGTAGGGGCCCGGTCTTGGTCAGGCCCGATCGAGGCAGGGGCCCGGTGCTGGCAAAGACGTGATATGGGGCCCGGTCAAAACGAAGGTCCGGTCACAACAGGACCCGATCCATGCAAATTCTTGATACGGGCCCGTTCTAGTGACACAGGCCCATTCCGGGTAGGGTCTCGGTCTTGGTCAGGTCCGATCGAGGCAGGGGCCCGGTGCTGGCAAAGGCGTGTATCAGGGGCCCGGTCAGGCGTAGAACCCGGTTCCCCTCGATATACCATATACTCAGCCCTATATCTCGTTGAGCTCATGAATCCACGCCCCCCCCCCCACAACTTCAAACCTGTGGCGGAGCCCTTGGTTGTCATGAACCACGTCAACGAAGACCGTGATCATCAGCCGATGAGGTGAGTTGCTTCATCTTCATCTTCTCCAAATCCACCAGTTTCCGCGATATGTGCCCGCTTATTTTGTCGCCGGCGCCAATATCGTCGAAATTGTATTCCGAAAGCGGGCACATCCATACATTTTTACATCCATAAATACCACTAAAATCGTGAAAAGTCTAGTTTTCCAAGGAAGATAAGAATATATTTGCTGAGTGAGTGACAAGCCAAAACCGAGTGCCGAAGGCACGAGGTTTTTGCTGTGGCACTCACGAAGCAAGTCATTTTTATTTGCCCGAGAA
The DNA here is from genome assembly GCA_036785665.1 of Chirona hameri. Lineage (NCBI taxonomy): Eukaryota > Metazoa > Arthropoda > Thecostraca > Balanomorpha > Balanidae > Chirona > Chirona hameri. The sequence goes on from JAXIVJ010003050.1 coordinate 65,464, forward strand.
AACTCGAAGGACTTCATATCTTCATATTTGACAACATTATATAATATCAGTAAGGCGCCGTAATTGGCGATGAACAAGCGAGCGCGATCGAAATGTATGGTGAATTTCAACTCGATCGGGCAAGTAGTTTCTGAGATACAAAAGCAAAATGGTGAGCACGTGCGCACGTGGAGAGGCACCCCACCCCTGACTTGTGGAAAGGTGGCGGCTGAGAGATCCCTAACCACACACCAAATTTGAACACAATCGGCTCAACCGTTCCTGAGATATAGAATAGGGGTGAGCACGTTCGCACGTGCAGAGGCACCCCACCCCGACTTGTGGAAAGGCGGCGGCTGAGAGGTCCCTAACCACACACCAAATTAGAACACAATCGGCTCAGCCGTTCCTGAAATATATAATAGGGGTGTCCACGTACGCACGTGCTGAGGCATCCCACCCCTGACTTGTGGGAAACTGGCGACTGAGGGGTCCCTAACCACACATCAAATTTGCACATAATTTGCCCAGCCGTTGTGCAGTTTTTACGAGAAAACACTTTTCAACATCCCTCACGCGGCACGCGGCACGCGAAGTGGTAGTCACCCACATGAGTCGCCACTAGTCTCAAACAGGTTAGGTTGGATGGGGCTACTCAGAAAACCCGCTTGTCAATCGGACGTGCGGTTGCAGATATATTTGCTTCTCAAAAGCGACGCCACGGGCCGGGTCGGGCCGGGCCGGGCCTGGCCTGGCCTGGCCTGGCCTGGCCGGGTCGGGTCGGGTCGGGTCGGGTCGGGTCGGGTCGGGTCGGGTCGGGTCGGGCCGGGCCGGGTCGGGCCGGGCCTGGCCGGGCCGCTCATATTCAGATTTTGTTTCCCATATACCTCGGAAGGACGAGTGAGCGCTTCGCGCTCGCTCGAAACCAGTGGCGGCTCGTCATATGAAGCAACTGAGGCAGGGCCTCACCTGTTATTTAGGACGAATGTGCTTTGAAATATCCATTATTAGCCATATACAAAATATGTGTGATTCCCATTCTACACATCGCAGTGCATTTTATTATGGCATATCACCGAAATTATCCGGCTCTTCCATCCACCCGCCAGCCACCGAGCGCTTACCATACTACAGCAAACCACTACGAGCCGACTGAGGCCCGGCCGGCCTGCCGCCTCACCGCCTCCGCCCGTTCAGCCATACTACAGCAAACCACTGCGAGCCGACTGAGGCCCGGCCGGCCCGCCGCCTCACCGCCTCCGCCCGTTCAACCATACTACAGCAAACCACTACGAGCCGACTGAGGCCCGGCCGGCCTGCCGCCTCACTGCCTCCGCCCGTTCAACCATACTACAGCAAACCACTGCGAGCCGACTGAGGCCCGGCCGGCCTGCCGCCTCACCGCCTCCGCCCGTTCAGCCATTCTACAGCAAACCACTACGAGCCGACTGAGGCCCGGCCGGCCTGCCGCCTCACCGCCTCCGCCCGTTCAACCATACTACAGCAAACCACTGCGAGCCGACTGAGGCCCGGCCGGCCTGCCGCCTCACCGCCTCCGCCCGTTCAGCCATTCTACAGCAAACCACTGCGAGCCGACTGAGGCCCGGCCGGCCTGCCGCCTCACCGCCTCCGCCCGTTCAGCCATTCTACAGCAAACCACTGCGAGCCGACTGAGGCCCGGCCGGCCTGCCGCCTCACCGCCTCCGCCCGTTCAACCATACTACAGCAAACCACCACGAGCCGACTGAGGCCCGGCCGGCCTGCCGCCTCACCGCCTCCGCCCGTTCAGCCATACTACAGCAAACCACTACGAGCCGACTGAGGCCCGGCCGGCCTGCCGCCTCACCGCCTCCGCCCGTTCAACCATACTACAGCAAACCACTACGAGCCGACTGAGGCCCGGCCGGCCTGCCGCCTCACCGCCTCCGCCCGTTCAACCATACTACAGCAAACCACCACGAGCCGACTGAGGCCCGGCCGGCCTGCCGCCTCACCGCCTCCGCCCGTTCAGCCATACTACAGCAAACCACTGCGAGCCGACTGAGGCCCGGCCGGCCCGCCGCCTCACCGCCTCCGCCCGTTCAGCCATACTACAGCAAACCACTACGAGCCGACTGAGGCCCGGCCGGCCTGCCGCCTCACCGCCTCCGCCCGTTCAACCATACTACAGCAAGCCACTGCGAGCCGACTGAGGCCCGGCCGGCCTGCCGCCTCACCGCCTCCGCCCGTTCAGCCATACTACAGCAAACCACTACGAGCCGACTGAGGCCCGGCCGGCCTGCCGCCTCACCGCCTCCGCCCGTTCAGCCATACTACAGCAAACCACTGCGAGCCGACTGAGGCCCGGCCGGCCTGCCGCCTCACCGCCTCCGCCCGTTCAACCATACTACAGCAAACCACTACGAGCCGACTGAGGCCCGGCCGGCCTGCCGCCTCACCGCCTCCGCCCGTTCAGCCATACTACAGCAAACCACTGCGAGCCGACTGAGGCCCGGCCGGCCTGCCGCCTCACCGCCTCCGCCCGTTCAGCCATACTACAGCAAACCACTGCGAGCCGACTGAGGCCCGGCCGGCCTGCCGCCTCACCGCCTCCGCCCGTTCAACCATACTACAGCAAACCACTGCGAGCCGACTGAGGCCCGGCCGGCCTGCCGCCTCACCGCCTCCGCCCGTTCAACCATACTACAGCAAACCACTGCGAGCCGACTGAGGCCCGGCCGGCCTGCCGCCTCACCGCCTCCGCCCGTTCAACCATACTACAGCAAACCACTACGAGCCGACTGAGGCCCGGCCGGCCTGCCGCCTCACCGCCTCCGCCCGTTCAACCATACTACAGCAAACCACTACGAGCCGACTGAGGCCCGGCCGGCCTGCCGCCTCACCGCCTCCGCCCGTTCAACCATACTACAGCAAACCACTACGAGCCGACTGAGGCCCGGCCGGCCTGCCGCCTCACCGCCTCCGCCCGTTCAACCATACTACAGCAAACCACTGCGAGCCGACTGAGGCCCGGCCGGCCTGCCGCCTCACCGCCTCCGCCCGTTCAACCATACTACAGCAAACCACTACGAGCCGACTGAGGCCCGGCCGGCCTGCCGCCTCACCGCCTCCGCCCGTTCAACCATACTACAGCAAACCACTACGAGCCGACTGAGGCCCGGCCGGCCTGCCGCCTCACCGCCTCCGCCCGTTCAACCATACTACAGCAAACCACTACGAGCCGACTGAGGCCCGGCCGGCCTGCCGCCTCACCGCCTCCGCCCGTTCAACCATACTACAGCAAACCACTGCGAGCCGACTGAGGCCCGGCCGGCCTGCCGCCTCACCGCCTCCGCCCGTTCAACCATACTACAGCAAACCACTACGAGCCGACTGAGGCCCGGCCGGCCCGCCGCCTCACCGCCTCCGCCCGTTCAACCATACTACAGCAAACCACTACGAGCCGACTGAGGCCCGGCCGGCCTGCCGCCTCACCGCCTCCGCCCGTTCAACCATACTACAGCAAACCACTGCGAGCCGACTGAGGCCCGGCCGGCCTGCCGCCTCACCGCCTCCGCCCGTTCAACCATACTACAGCAAACCACTACGAGCCGACTGAGGCCCGGCCGGCCTGCCGCCTCACCGCCTCCGCCCGTTCAACCATACTACAGCAAACCACTACGAGCCGACTGAGGCCCGGCCGGCCTGCCGCCTCACCGCCTCCGCCCGTTCAACCATTCTACAGCAAACCACTGCGAGCCGACTGAGGCCCGGCCGGCCTGCCGCCTCACCGCCTCCGCCCGTTCAGCCATTCTACAGCAAACCACTGCGAGCCGACTGAGGCCCGGCCGGCCTGCCGCCTCACCGCCTCCGCCCGTTCAACCATACTACAGCAAACCACCACGAGCCGACTGAGGCCCGGCCGGCCTGCCGCCTCACCGCCTCCGCCCGTTCAGCCATACTACAGCAAACCACTACGAGCCGACTGAGGCCCGGCCGGCCTGCCGCCTCACCGCCTCCGCCCGTTCAACCATACTACAGCAAACCACTACGAGCCGACTGAGGCCCGGCCGGCCTGCCGCCTCACCGCCTCCGCCCGTTCAACCATACTACAGCAAACCACCACGAGCCGACTGAGGCCCGGCCGGCCTGCCGCCTCACCGCCTCCGCCCGTTCAGCCATACTACAGCAAACCACTGCGAGCCGACTGAGGCCCGGCCGGCCCGCCGCCTCACCGCCTCCGCCCGTTCAGCCATACTACAGCAAACCACTACGAGCCGACTGAGGCCCGGCCGGCCTGCCGCCTCACCGCCTCCGCCCGTTCAACCATACTACAGCAAACCACTACGAGCCGACTGAGGCCCGGCCGGCCTGCCGCCTCACCGCCTCCGCCCGTTCAGCCATACTACAACAAACCACTACGAGCCGACTGAGGCCCGGCCGGCCTGCCGCCTCACCGCCTCCGCCCGTTCAACCATTCTACAGCAAACCACTGCGAGCCGACTGAGGCCCGGCCGGCCTGCCGCCTCACCGCCTCCGCCCGTTCAACCATACTACAGCAAACCACCACGAGCCGACTGAGGCCCGGCCGGCCTGCCGCCTCACCGCCTCCGCCCGTTCAACCATACTACAGCAAACCACTGCGAGCCGACTGAGGCCCGGCCGGCCTGCCGCCTCACCGCCTCCGCCCGTTCAGCCATACTACAGCAAACCACTACGAGCCGACTGAGGCCCGGCCGGCCTGCCGCCTCACCGCCTCCGCCCGTTCAGCCATTCTACAGCAAACCACTGCGAGCCGACTGAGGCCCGGCCGGCCTGCCGCCTCACCGCCTCCGCCCGTTCAGCCATTCTACAGCAAACCACTGCGAGCCGACTGAGGCCCGGCCGGCCTGCCGCCTCACCGCCTCCGCCCGTTCAACCATACTACAGCAAACCACCACGAGCCGACTGAGGCCCGGCCGGCCTGCCGCCTCACCGCCTCCGCCCGTTCAGCCATACTACAGCAAACCACTACGAGCCGACTGAGGCCCGGCCGGCCTGCCGCCTCACCGCCTCCGCCCGTTCAACCATACTACAGCAAACCACTACGAGCCGACTGAGGCCCGGCCGGCCTGCCGCCTCACCGCCTCCGCCCGTTCAACCATACTACAGCAAACCACCACGAGCCGACTGAGGCCCGGCCGGCCTGCCGCCTCACCGCCTCCGCCCGTTCAGCCATACTACAGCAAACCACTGCGAGCCGACTGAGGCCCGGCCGGCCCGCCGCCTCACCGCCTCCGCCCGTTCAGCCATACTACAGCAAACCACTACGAGCCGACTGAGGCCCGGCCGGCCTGCCGCCTCACCGCCTCCGCCCGTTCAACCATACTACAGCAAACCACTACGAGCCGACTGAGGCCCGGCCGGCCTGCCGCCTCACCGCCTCCGCCCGTTCAGCCATACTACAGCAAACCACTACGAGCCGACTGAGGCCCGGCCGGCCTGCCGCCTCACCGCCTCCGCCCGTTCAACCATTCTACAGCAAACCACTGCGAGCCGACTGAGGCCCGGCCGGCCTGCCGCCTCACCGCCTCCGCCCGTTCAACCATACTACAGCAAACCACCACGAGCCGACTGAGGCCCGGCCGGCCTGCCGCCTCACCGCCTCCGCCCGTTCAACCATACTACAGCAAACCACTGCGAGCCGACTGAGGCCCGGCCGGCCTGCCGCCTCACCGCCTCCGCCCGTTCAGCCATACTACAGCAAACCACTACGAGCCGACTGAGGCCCGGCCGGCCTGCCGCCTCACCGCCTCCGCCCGTTCAACCATACTACAGCAAACCACTACGAGCCGACTGAGGCCCGGCCGGCCTGCCGCCTCACCGCCTCCGCCCGTTCAGCCATACTACAGCAAACCACTACGAGCCGACTGAGGCCCGGCCGGCCTGCCGCCTCACCGCCTCCGCCCGTTCAGCCATACTACAGCAAACCACTGCGAGCCGACTGAGGCCCGGCCGGCCTGCCGCCTCACCGCCTCCGCCCGTTCAACCATACTACAGCAAACCACTACGAGCCGACTGAGGCCCGGCCGGCCTGCCGCCTCACCGCCTCCGCCCGTTCAGCCATACTACAGCAAACCACTGCGAGCCGACTGAGGCCCGGCCGGCCTGCCGCCTCACCGCCTCCGCCCGTTCAGCCATACTACAGCAAACCACTGCGAGCCGACTGAGGCCCGGCCGGCCTGCCGCCTCACCGCCTCCGCCCGTTCAACCATACTACAGCAAACCACTGCGAGCCGACTGAGGCCCGGCCGGCCTGCCGCCTCACCGCCTCCGCCCGTTCAACCATACTACAGCAAACCACTGCGAGCCGACTGAGGCCCGGCCGGCCTGCCGCCTCACCGCCTCCGCCCGTTCAACCATACTACAGCAAACCACTACGAGCCGACTGAGGCCCGGCCGGCCTGCCGCCTCACCGCCTCCGCCCGTTCAACCATACTACAGCAAACCACTACGAGCCGACTGAGGCCCGGCCGGCCTGCCGCCTCACCGCCTCCGCCCGTTCAACCATACTACAGCAAACCACTACGAGCCGACTGAGGCCCGGCCGGCCTGCCGCCTCACCGCCTCCGCCCGTTCAACCATACTACAGCAAACCACTGCGAGCCGACTGAGGCCCGGCCGGCCTGCCGCCTCACCGCCTCCGCCCGTTCAACCATACTACAGCAAACCACTACGAGCCGACTGAGGCCCGGCCGGCCTGCCGCCTCACCGCCTCCGCCCGTTCAACCATACTACAGCAAACCACTACGAGCCTACTGAGGCCCGGCCGGCCTGCCGCCTCACCGCCTCCGCCCGTTCAACCATACTACAGCAAACCACTACGAGCCGACTGAGGCCCGGCCGGCCTGCCGCCTCACCGCCTCCGCCCGTTCAACCATACTACAGCAAACCACTGCGAGCCGACTGAGGCCCGGCCGGCCTGCCGCCTCACCGCCTCCGCCCGTTCAACCATACTACAGCAAACCACTACGAGCCGACTGAGGCCCGGCCGGCCCGCCGCCTCACCGCCTCCGCCCGTTCAACCATACTACAGCAAACCACTACGAGCCGACTGAGGCCCGGCCGGCCTGCCGCCTCACCGCCTCCGCCCGTTCAACCATACTACAGCAAACCACTGCGAGCCGACTGAGGCCCGGCCGGCCTGCCGCCTCACCGCCTCCGCCCGTTCAACCATACTACAGCAAACCACTGCGAGCCGACTGAGGCCCGGCCGGCCTGCCGCCTCACCGCCTCCGCCCGTTCAACCATACTACAGCAAACCACTACGAGCCGACTGAGGCCCGGCCGGCCTGCCGCCTCACCGCCTCCGCCCGTTCAGCCATACTACAGCAAACCACTACGAGCCGACTGAGGCCCGGCCGGCCTGCCGCCTCACCGCCTCCGCCCGTTCAGCCATACTACAGCAAACCACTGCGAGCCGACTGAGGCCCGGCCGGCCTGCCGCCTCACCGCCTCCGCCCGTTCAGCCATACTACAGCAAACCACTGCGAGCCGACTGAGGCCCGGCCGGCCTGCCGCCTCACCGCCTCCGCCCGTTCAACCATACTACAGCAAACCACTACGAGCCGACTGAGGCCCGGCCGGCCTGCCGCCTCACCGCCTCCGCCCGTTCAACCATACTACAGCAAACCACTACGAGCCGACTGAGGCCCGGCCGGCCTGCCGCCTCACCGCCTCCGCCCGTTCAACCATACTACAGCAAACCACTACGAGCCGACTGAGGCCCGGCCGGCCTGCCGCCTCACCGCCTCCGCCCGTTCAACCATTCTACAGCAAACCACTGCGAGCCGACTGAGGCCCGGCCGGCCTGCCGCCTCACCGCCTCCGCCCGTTCAACCATACTACAGCAAACCACTACGAGCCGACTGAGGCCCGGCCGGCCTGCCGCCTCACCGCCTCCGCCCGTTCAACCATTCTACAGCAAACCACTGCGAGCCGACTGAGGCCCGGCCGGCCTGCCGCCTCACCGCCTCCGCCCGTTCAACCATACTACAGCAAACCACTACGAGCCGACTGAGGCCCGGCCGGCCTGCCGCCTCACCGCCTCCGCCCGTTCAACCATACTACAGCAAACCACTACGAGCCGACTGAGGCCCGGCCGGCCTGCCGCCTCACCGCCTCCGCCCGTTCAGCCATACTACAGCAAACCACTACGAGCCGACTGAGGCCCGGCCGGCCTGCCGCCTCACCGCCTCCGCCCGTTCAACCATACTACAGCAAACCACTACGAGCCGACTGAGGCCCGGCCGGCCTGCCGCCTCACCGCCTCCGCCCGTTCAGCCATACTACAGCAAACCACTACGAGCCGACTGAGGCCCGGCCGGCCTGCCGCCTCACCGCCTCCGCCCGTTCAGCCATACTACAGCAAACCACTACGAGCCGACTGAGGCCCGGCCGGCCTGCCGCCTCACCGCCTCCGCCCGTTCAGCCATACTACAGCAAACCACTACGAGCCGACTGAGGCCCGGCCGGCCTGCCGCCTCACCGCCTCCGCCCGTTCAACCATACTACAGCAAACCACTACGAGCCGACTGAGGCCCGGCCGGCCTGCCGCCTCACCGCCTCCGCCCGTTCAACCATACTACAGCAAACCACTACGAGCCGACTGAGGCCCGGCCGGCCTGCCGCCTCACCGCCTCCGCCCGTTCAACCATACTACAGCAAACCACTGCGAGCCGACTGAGGCCCGGCCGGCCTGCCGCCTCACCGCCTCCGCCCGTTCAACCATACTACAGCAAACCACTACGAGCCGACTGAGGCCCGGCCGGCCTGCCGCCTCACCGCCTCCGCCCGTTCAACCATACTACAGCAAACCACTACGAGCCGACTGAGGCCCGGCCGGCCCGCCGCCTCACCGCCTCCGCCCGTTCAACCATACTACAGCAAACCACTACGAGCCGACTGAGGCCCGGCCGGCCTGCCGCCTCACCGCCTCCGCCCGTTCAGCCATACTACAGCAAGCCACTGCGAGCCGACTGAGGCCCGGCCGGCCTGCCGCCTCACCGCCTCCGCCCGTTCAGCCATACTACAGCAAACCACTACGAGCCGACTGAGGCCCGGCCGGCCTGCCGCCTCACCGCCTCCGCCCGTTCAGCCATACTACAGCAAACCACTACGAGCCGACTGAGGCCCGGCCGGCCTGCCGCCTCACCGCCTCCGCCCGTTCAGCCATACTACAGCAAACCACTACGAGCCGACTGAGGCCCGGCCGGCCTGCCGCCTCACCGCCTCCGCCCGTTCAACCATACTACAGCAAACCACTACGAGCCGACTGAGGCCCGGCCGGCCTGCCGCCTCACCGCCTCCGCCCGTTCAACCATACTACAGCAAACCACTACGAGCCGACTGAGGCCGGCCGGCCTGCCGCCTCACCGCCTCCGCCCGTTCAACCATACTACAGCAAACCACTGCGAGCCGACTGAGGCCCGGCCGGCCTGCCGCCTCACCGCCTCCGCCCGTTCAACCATACTACAGCAAACCACTACGAGCCGACTGAGGCCCGGCCGGCCTGCCGCCTCACCGCCTCCGCCCGTTCAACCATACTACAGCAAACCACTACGAGCCGACTGAGGCCCGGCCGGCCCGCCGCCTCACCGCCTCCGCCCGTTCAACCATACTACAGCAAACCACTACGAGCCGACTGAGGCCCGGCCGGCCTGCCGCCTCACCGCCTCCGCCCGTTCAGCCATACTACAGCAAACCACTGCGAGCCGACTGAGGCCCGGCCGGCCTGCCGCCTCACCGCCTCCGCCCGTTCAACCATACTACAGCAAACCACTGCGAGCCGACTGAGGCCCGGCCGGCCTGCCGCCTCACCGCCTCCGCCCGTTCAACCATACTACACAGCAAACCACTGCGAGCCGACTGAGGCCCGGCCGGCCTGCCGCCTCACCGCCTCCGCCCGTTCAGCCATACTACAGCAAACCACTACGAGCCGACTGAGGCCCGGCCGGCCTGCCGCCTCACCGCCTCCGCCCGTTCAACCATACTACAGCAAACCACTACGAGCCGACTGAGGCCCGGCCGGCCTGCCGCCTCACCGCCTCCGCCCGTTCAACCATACTACAGCAAGCCACTGCGAGCCGACTGAGGCCCGGCCGGCCTGCCGCCTCACCGCCTCCGCCCGTTCAGCCATACTACAGCAAACCACTACGAGCCGACTGAGGCCCGGCCGGCCTGCCGCCTCACCGCCTCCGCCCGTTCAACCATACTACAGCAAACCACTACGAGCCGACTGAGGCCCGGCCGGCCTGCCGCCTCACCGCCTCCGCCCGTTCAACCATACTACAGCAAACCACTACGAGCCGACTGAGGCCCGGCCGGCCTGCCGCCTCACCGCCTCCGCCCGTTCAACCATACTACAGCAAACCACTACGAGCCGACTGAGGCCCGGCCGGCCTGCCGCCTCACCGCCTCCGCCCGTTCAACCATACTACAGCAAACCACTACGAGCCGACTGAGGCCCGGCCGGCTTGCCGCCTCACCGCCTCCGCCCGTTCAACCATACTACAGCAAACCACTACGAGCCGACTGAGGCCCGGCCGGCCTGCCGCCTCACCGCCTCCGCCCGTTCAGCCATACTACAGCAAACCACTACGAGCCGACTGAGGCCCGGCCGGCCTGCCGCCTCACCGCCTCCGCCCGTTCAGCCATACTACAGCAAACCACTACGAGCCGACTGAGGCCCGGCCGGCCTGCCGCCTCACCGCCTCCGCCCGTTCAGCCATACTACAGCAAACCACTACGAGCCGACTGAGGCCCGGCCGGCCTGCCGCCTCACCGCCTCCGCCCGTTCAACCATACTACAGCAAGCCACTGCGAGCCGACTGAGGCCCGGCCGGCCTGCCGCCTCACCGCCTCCGCCCGTTCAACCATACTACAGCAAGCCACTGCGAGCCGACTGAGGCCCGGCCGGCCTGCCGCCTCACCGCCTCCGCCCGTTCAACCATACTACAGCAAGCCACTGCGAGCCGACTGAGGCCCGGCCGGCCTGCCGCCTCACCGCCTCCGCCCGTTCAACCATACTACAGCAAGCCACTACGAGCCGACTGAGGCCCGGCCGGCCTGCCGCCTCACCGCCTCCGCCCGTTCAACCATACTACAGCAAGCCACTGCGAGCCGACTGAGGCCCGGCCGGCCTGCCGCCTCACCGCCTCCGCCCGTTCAACCATACTACAGCAAGCCACTGCGAGCCGACTGAGGCCCGGCCGGCCTGCCGCCTCACCGCCTCCGCCCGTTCAACCATACTACAGCAAGCCACTGCGAGCCGACTGAGGCCCGGCCGGCCTGCCGCCTCACCGCCTCCGCCCGTTCAACCATACTACAGCAAGCCACTACGAGCCGACTGAGGCCCGGCCGGCCTGCCGCCTCACCGCCTCCGCCCGTTCAACCATACTACAGCAAGCCACTGCGAGCCGACTGAGGCCCGGCCGGCCTGCCGCCTCACCGCCTCCGCCCGTTCAACCATACTACAGCAAGCCACTGCGAGCCGACTGAGGCCCGGCCGGCCTGCCGCCTCACCGCCTCCGCCCGTTCAACCATACTACAGCAAGCCACTACGAGCCGACTGAGGCCCGGCCGGCCTGCCGCCTCACCGCCTCCGCCCGTTCAACCATACTACAGCAAGCCACTGCGAGCCGACTGAGGCCCGGCCGGCCTGCCGCCTCACCGCCTCCGCCCGTTCAACCATACTACAGCAAGCCACTGCGAGCCGACTGAGGCCCGGCCGGCCTGCCGCCTCACCGCCTCCGCCCGTTCAACCATACTACAGCAAGCCACTGCGAGCCGACTGAGGCCCGGCCGGCCTGCCGCCTCACCGCCTCCGCCCGTTCAACCATACTACAGCAAGCCACTGCGAGCCGACTGAGGCCCGGCCGGCCTGCCGCCTCACCGCCTCCGCCCGTTCAACCATACTACAGCAAACCACTACGAGCCGACTGAGGCCCGGCCGGCCTGCCGCCTCACCGCCTCCGCCCGTTCAACCATACTACGCAAACCACCACGAGCCGACTGAGGCCCGGCCGGCCTGCCGCCTCACCGCCTCCGCCCGTTCAGCCCAGCTACTGAGGCACCAGCGGGCGAACGCCTCTCAGCCAGCGATGCCGTGCCGTGCCGGCCAATGGTAGCCATCGAACTTGTTGCCATATTGTCTGCAATCCGCCACATCCAACACCGCGCCATCAACCAGTCTCATTTGCACCGATTCTCGTTCTTCTCTGTTCGCACTTTCTTCCGTCCACAATTCTGCACATCCCTTTATCGATCAGATTCGCCGTCTTCTGTCTTCTCTTCCTAACTGAATCACAATCAAGTTCCTGTGGATACCGGGCCACTCCGGTATCCCAGGCAACGAACGGGCTGACCGCGCCGCCAAGGCCAGTCTGCAAAATCCTCATCGAAACCATTTACGATGTCCTGTCTCTGATTACCTTAATTTAATCCAATCTAGCTTCTTAGCATTTCTTCAGCGCTACTGGGACCTCATTGCCCATTTGCATCTACATCCTATTAAACCTGTTCTCGCCCACTGTCCGTATTCAAATCAACATACTCGGTTAAAATAAATTCTTATCGCTCGGCTTAGGCTGGGCCATACCAAAATTACACACTCATACATCACAGCTCGCGAGCCGCCACCCATATGTCACAGATGTCACACTCGTTATACAATTAATCACCTGCTTCTCACATGCCCATTATACATCACACAAGGGCGCCGCCACCTTCCGAAAGTTGGAGGGACGGAGGCATTCTGAAGTCGATTCTTTCCATGCAACGCCCATAGGCGTAATGCTAAAATCCGACAATATTGGGGGGGGGGGGGGGGGGGGGCACGTCCCGCCCCCCTGTGGCGGAGCCCCTGCTACCACAGCACGTCAATCGCTATTACGTTATACAGCCGCTAATCGGCTGCTTCTAACGCTTCCTATCCTACTTGGCGATTCTCATCCTGATTTACTCGCACTCCTTTTTTCTTCTTCTCCACACCACAAGATTATAATTATTTATATAACGTTATAATATGGAGTTTTTACTGTGCAATTTAGCAAAAACGCACAGGTTTTCCCCCTTGGCTAGGCTCCGGGTTTTTACTAATTAGGACTTTTCCCGGCGGAATACAGTACACATTAAGTCATTACACACAGTACCAGGTCTCGCCGGCCCGGCTGAGTCAGGAGTTTGCTCCTAGCCACAATGATGCCGGGTCGGTTTCTATCGTTTACGGTTGCGACAGGACCCAGTGAGCCAATATGCCCCTTTTGCAGCGACGGTCGCAATGTGAAACATTTGCTATGCTTCACTATTGCGATCTAGCCAAGGGGTTTCTGTTGCGGCCGTGATCTGGGCCTGTCGTCCGCCTCCAGTGAATTGTGTTATCTTAAACTAGAATCGTTTCTAGTATTGTTTGTGTGACTGTATGCTTGTATGTGTTGTATGCTTGCGTTCCCCTGTTTCAGCTTCCCTCTTGCCATTTGCACCGGACGATCATGGCTCGACTGCCGACTAACGTAAATTGTTGCCTTTGCTTCTGCTTTTTGCGCCGGACAATATCAGCCGGCTTGACGTAACGTTACATACCTGCCTGGCTCATTGCCAGTTAACTCTTGCCTCCCCGGTCATAGCCTACCGGCTAGCTGGGAAGAAAATTGTATTGAGGCACGGATGTTTTGGGCCTCAAAGCGATCATTCGGCTTCTAGGAGCCGTAGCGACGGCAATCAAAGTTCATGAACAAGAGAACATGTTGATCTATCGATCTAGCCACATCTTTGTTTAAAAACTATCATCTATTATCCATATTATGATATTTTCCTATCGTACCGCAGTCGGCTAGCGGTATGTCCGGCCATTAGTCAGCGTCCGTGCCGGTCATTTAGTGCGGTCATTAGTCATTAGTCTGCGTTGGCCACTCCGGCACCAGTCCCGGTGGGACGCAGTGAGGCTCCGAGGCCAAATGACTTGCAACTGCGGTGAGTAACTGCTCCACTGGAGGAATGCAGATCGCCCTGGAGTCTGGAAAGCCCCGGTGCCCGCACAAAGGACTGCCCGTGGTCGTTCGGGTCCAGAAAACTCGCGCAGTTTGCTTTGGAACCACAATCGCACCGTCCGGAAATAGTCGGACCCCGCTGGTGCCATTTGAATGTGCTGTTGCCATGATGGGTCACACTTCGTGACAACCTGAAGGCTTCGTGACAACCTGAAGCTGCATAACAGTGTTTGTATTGCCCTCCCTGGTGATAAAACAAGCTTAGTGGGGCTCGTGTCTGGAAGATCCTAGATATGGATGGAGTCTATACTATACGACGGAGGTGACAAATTTCAACGTGAAAATTACGTTTTCTTTTCATAATCGACTTGCAAAAGGTCACATTTCTTATCTATTATCGAACTAATTTGGCGTCGAAATGTTCGTGACTCAACGAACTGGACACAGTTGAGCCTGTATAGTTAGTGGCCTTATCTGATAATAACAGGCCGTTGGCCACTGGCCATTGTGCGACCCACTGGTCATTACAGACAGCAGGAAATTGGCAACGTCACCGTCATAATCATGGTGACATGGACATGGTAGCAGTGATCGAGCGCAGACCGCAAGATCTTCATCGCTAGTGACTCCATATGCATATGTGACATCGCAGAGGCAAAGGTCAGGCGGGAATGGGGACGTAGAGCCACCTGGTCATGTCGCGCCATTCTGACTATCGGCGTGCGGTACTAAGCCAGTCGCCAGAGACCCGTTTACCTTCTTACAGGTGCGAAAAACACGCAAAGGAAGACGGATGTATCCATGGGTCTACGAAAGAACTGACAGTCGGTCAAGAATCGGATAAGGTTAATAATAAGGTCATAAGGTAAATACGGTAATAAGGTATCAGATAAGGTTTTATAAGGTCTGAGGAAATTGTTATTTTGAGGCTATGTAATTATGCTATTTAGAAACTACGCTATTACTTATCTCCATTTATAGTAAGGCGATATCGTAAGCTAGTATTCAAACAGACTGTATCCCTGATGAGAGCCACGGACATATAGTTACGTCCAATGGCATGCGTTTGAAGGCAAACTAAGAGCCAGGATATGCGATTATCCGAAAATAGGTACAATTGAAAGACCAGGATACGAGGAAAAGATCGACGTTACTCGTTAATCTTCTGGGCTTCGCTAAATATATCAAAGATACAAGCACGATCATTTATTCGAAGTTCAGTGTCATTCAAATGTTTTTATTTAGACGTTTCATGAGTAAACAAATTAGTTTTGCTGAGCTTTGAGAGCAAGCATGCTTGACTGTCAAAAAAAACGTTTCCAATAAACGGTTTTCTGATAACCTTCCAAAGTCCTTGGAACTATATACTAATATACTACTGTCACGCCATCGGCCATATCAATGAACACCATCACATATACCTATTGCTACCAAATTAGCCTAGTATCTGCAATCCCTCCCTTTCGTTCTATATCACACTTGCCTTGCATTCCGCCTATAGTTGGCTCCTGGCTTAACTCATCCCCAAGCCGCCTGTCGTCGTCTTTTCACACTTGTTTTTACAGCTACCGGATTTGTAATCATGTTCGTTATCAACTGAGATGTGTTGCAATGCAGCACATGGGCGAAAGTTTAAAAGTCATTTGAGAGTGTAGATCATCTTTAAAAAATAAACTGGTTTATTTTCATGACTGTCCGGGGATATTAGTTATATCCCCGAGGTCAACACATACTTATGCAACGTTTGCGGTTAAAAGGAATAATACAACCAATATACCTATATATTGAGCAACCTACAGTACCGCCAATGGCGGCAACGCTGCAACTGTAAAAATCAAATCACAAGCGGAACAGCCTATGCTCGCTTGCAGCATGCCTAGAGGTCACTCAGTGCGTGCGTGTTGCGGTTTTACAGGGTCACGTAGGGTACTGGCCGCTCCACCCAGGGCGGATCAGGGAGTGGCATGAAGCTCGCTCTGGCTGGTTGCCTCTGGCCGTCAGTGTAGTCTGGAGACCGGATATGAGATCTTTACAGCATAGGGTAAAGGTCTCATCTCCGGTCACGTCCAAATACCGGCGGACTTCTCATGCTTTTGGTGGTCTAGACGATACGGACGCACAAAAACACCGATACACCGCTAGTAGCATGAACAGTCGGATATTTTTACGTGATCGGAGATTGGACCTTTACTTTACCCATGTGTTGTTGGTCGAATGTTGATTTGTGGAGAGTAAAAAAATGCCTGTCGTGTATGCAGTATGTTGTTCAATGTTTTTGCCGATTTATTTTATTTGCTTGATTTTTATTTCAATTACACTTATGCTTGACTTTAAAATTACATTTCATTTTTAAAAATTACATTTCATGTAATTTTTTACTCGATGAAAATTACCATCTTGATTTTTTTTAAAATCTGAATTGAGTTTGCATAAGTTGACATGTATGTGTTACAGGCAATATGAAAACTCAGGCAGTTTCGAAACTGCCTGGTTCAATTCAGGCAGTTTCGAAACTGCCTGAAAACCTAGGCAGTTTGCAAACTGCCTGAAAATCCAGGCAGTTTCGAACCTGCCCGGCAGTATGAAACTTGCCTAGGCAGTATGAAAACTGCCTGACGATGCACGACTTCAGCCTCTGCGCGGTCACGTGACGAGCCGAGCTAGGTGCTGCCGGTGATCAGGCGGTATCTACGAAGGGTGATGCATTATTCTTGCAAGCCGCGCACCTGTAAGTCGAACATAGTCGATCTGAACAATTTACGCATGACTTAACAGGTGTCTACGCGGATACCTCAAATAGTAACAACTAGTGCTAACCCGTCCGCTCCGCTAGGCGATTACTGGTGTCAAGTGGTGGTGCAAGCCAGTGATAGGCAATTAGGGATTGATAACCCGTACTACCCGTGACACCGGTCGTACCTATAATACATTTTTGTACCCATCATACACCCAAGCTACCCGTCAAAACCCTACGGTGCCCGACATACACCCGTAGTACCCATTGTGCCCCTGTGGAACACGTGATAAACCCGTTATAGCCGGCACTCACCCATTATACCCGTGGAACACCTATGGCACCCGTTATACACCCGTTAAACCCTTGAAAACTCTACCCCGGCTTAGCGTATATGTTCATTGATATATGCCGTACCGTATGTCGATGACCTTCGTTTTGCAGTGATTCCGTGGTTGCTTGACATTGGTTGTGGCACTGTAGTATCCGTGGTCGGATCTAATTGGCTTTCGACTGGAGTGAAGCGATGTAAAACGCGTATCTGTAAACTGTTTTTACGGTATAATATTTCGTATCACCTCCTATGTTAGTTACAGCACAAACCTTCGCCCAAAACTGCACAACCTAAAACTGTATGTAACTATCGTATCAAATGCGTCGGAAATGTACGAATTATACACCACTCGGTAGTATCCGTAAACTCGTTTGAAAACCTTAAAATCACGTGCATGTCGTGCTTATATCATGTGGTACTGCAATGTAAAACTGCCGCTTTACAGTGTTAAATTCGTTCCGGAGAGACAGACAGACAGACGCTTATCAAATAGTAATATAGATATCCACTTTGTTTGCGGATGAAACAGTAGGTAGACGGCGAGTAGATGGATGCAATTTTCACACAACCTAGGTCAGGCACGTAGCAAGGGTTTCGTCCAGGGGGAGGGGGGGGGGCTCCAAAGGGGCCCATTCCCGAGCGTTGAAAGGGCCAAACACAACGGATGAAACGGCACGTTACAAGGATGGAGAATGCAGTATGACAGGTATGCATGGCATGGAACATGGCCAACTTTGGAACAAGCGACACCAATTTTGAGTCAACTATACCAACTACGAATACTTGCTTATGTTTTAGACCTGGAACTCTTAAATCAATTGCGCCGCAGAGCGGCGCGATTTTTTTTAGTCTTATGTCCTGGATATGCATTGTCATTAATGCGTCGCATTGCGTATGGTGCGGATCTCTAAACATGTTATTGTCACTGGATATGCCTTCTCATTAATGCGTCGCATTGCGTATGGTGCGGATCTCTAAACATGTCATTGTGACCATTAATGCGTCGCATTGCGTATGGTGCGGATCTCTAAACATGTCATTGTGACCATTAATGCGTCGCATTGCGTATGGCGCGGACCTCTAAACATGTCATTGTGACCATTAATGCGTCGCATTGCGTATGGTGCGGATCTCTAAACATGTCATTGTGACCATTAATGCGTCGCATTGCGTATGGTGCGGATCTCTAAACATGTCATTGTGACCATTAATGCGTCGCATTGCGTATGGTGCGGATCTCTAAACATGTTATTGTGACCATTAATGCGTCGCATTGCGTATGGTGCGGATCTCTAAACATGTTATTGTGCGTCGCATTGCGTATGGTGCGGATCTCTAAACATGTTATTGTGCGTCGCATTGCGTATGGTGCGGATCTCTAAACATGTTATTGTGCGTCGCATTGCGTATGGTGCGGATCTCTAAACATGTTATTGTGCGTCGCATTGCGTATGGTGCGGATCTCTAAACATGTTATTGTGCGTCGCATTGCGTATGGTGCGGATCTCTAAACATGTTATTGTGCGTCGCATTGCGTATGGTGCGGATCTCTAAACATGTTATTGTGCGTCGCATTGCGTATGGTGCGGATCTCTAAACATGTTATTGTGCGTCGCATTGCGTATGGTGCGGATCTCTAAACATGTTATTGTGCGTCGCATTGCGTATGGTGCGGATCTCTAAACATGTTATTGTGCGTCGCATTGCGTATGGTGCGGATCTCTAAACATGTTATTGTGCGTCGCATTGCGTATGGTGCGGATCTCTAAACATGTTATTGTGCGTCGCATTGCGTATGGTGCGGATCTCTAAACATGTTATTGTGCGTCGCATTGCGTATGGTGCGGATCTCTAAACATGTTATTGTGCGTCTACAAGTGCGGTAAAAAAGTGTTAAAGCGAACTATTTTGCCCAATCATATAAGAAAGTAGCAACATCACATAAATGCGCCGAGAAACGGCACGATTTTTTTAACCCGCATATAATATAATTTGTAGGCGCGAAAATTTTGAGTTTTATTCCCTGGAGAACTGCATTCTTACTGTTGAAAGGCCCGGGGTCCCTTCAGATCGTCTGGGGCCCCTCCGACCTTTTCAACGCCCTTCCGACCTGTTCAGGGACTCATCTGGAATCTGCGAAAAGACATGATGTGGAGTGAGTAATATATATTAAATACAAAAAGGACTTACTCCACAAGACAAATATTAAAATCGGAGCTTTCGGGTATATTGTAACACCCTTCGTCAGCGATAAGAGGCATTCGGTAACATGTCATTGCTCATCTTAAAGACGGGCAATGAC
Source organism: Chirona hameri (assembly GCA_036785665.1). Classification (NCBI taxonomy): domain Eukaryota; kingdom Metazoa; phylum Arthropoda; class Thecostraca; order Balanomorpha; family Balanidae; genus Chirona; species Chirona hameri. Next base: position 84,819 of record JAXIVJ010003050.1, read on the forward strand.
CTGTTACCGAATCCCTCTTAATCACTGACGAAGGGTGTTAGAATATACCCGAAAGCTTCGATTTTAATATTTGTATTGTGGTGTAAGTACTCTTTGTATTTAGTCTTCATCTGGGATCTCTACGTGCTTTGGGCCCTTCCGGTCTGACCAGGGACCCCTCTGACCTTCCAAGAAGCCCCTCTTGTGTGTCAAGGGACCCATTCGGCGTGTTCAGAGGTCCTTCCGACCTGGACAGGGACTGCACTGGATGCTTTGTCGCCCTGCCGACATGCTTAGGGGCCCCTCCAACCTGTCCAGGGGCCCCTCCAGTCTGGCTAGGAAGGAACTCATCCGGCGGTGCCAGAATCGTGCTGTGACAGCGAGCCGTGGTGGTGGTGTCGCGATATTGTGTCGGGAACGCCTGAACTGCGCCGTCCTACCCATCTCCAGCGGCAGTGAAGCCTGCGAGTCGCTGTGGGTGTCGGTGAGCGGCGGTGGGCGGCGCTCAGCCACCGTGGGCGTTGTCTACCGTCCCCCGTCTCAGCCGATATTAGGAGACCTTGACGAGATACAGACCAACTTCGCGCAGCTGTCGCCACTGGTAGACCCGTCTTTTGTCTTTGTGATTTTAACATCGACCTTCTACGTCCTCAAACTCCCACTGTGCGCCGCTATATGTCAATTTTAAATGATTTGAACCTTTGTCAACTTGTTGTCACTCCCACCCATCTGGAGCCGACCGCCACACTCCTTGACCATATAATCACCAGTATGCCGGATCTGGAGAGCGCCGTCTCGGTGCCACCGGTACCGATTGCAGACCACCTCACCACCATTCTTCGCGCGCCCTTCAGGCGTCAGCACTCGCGTCCTACGCCTTTCCGAGCTCGCCCCTGGCGCAAAGTAGATTGGGACGCGCTCAGTTTACATCTGCTGCTGTCAGACTGGGACCCGTTATACCGGGTCGCTGACATAGAGGGGAAGTTGGAGGCGTTCATGCGCGTATGGTTTTTTCAGCCGTGTGTTTTTCCCCGACTGCCTTTCCATAGCGAATGGATTGTGTTGTGACTGTGTGCCTGGATATCACCGCCCAGCCTACTCGACCTTCTAATGGCACTGTAGGCGAAATCGGAGTGTGACTCAGTGAGCCGTGACATGCATCGTGACGTAGCCAGGAGTTTCGTATTTCTGGCCGTGATCCGTGTGTTGCTGCGGCTCGCTGTCCCGAGTGGTGAACACGGACTCTCCAGCGGAAACCGGTTCCACCATCATCTGGAACGACTACACCATGACGTCTCCCGTCACCGTCCTGTACGGTCACGTTCAGCTCGCCGTGACGCCCCGGCCCCGCCGCCGCCCGGCCCGGCCCCGGCGGCCGCTGGCGCACGTGACCTTGACCTGTCGCCAGCCGAGCGCCCGAGGGTCAGGCCACCCGTTCGCCGCGGCAGGAGCGGCGCCGCGGCGCGCCGCCGGGGGTGCAGAGGAGGCCAGGGCTGGCGTGCCGGCGGCGGCCGACGACGTGACGAGCTACTGCTGACATCCCTCAATGTTCAGTCACTCCTGCCCAAGATTCTCCCGCTTCGGCACGAGATATCTGATACGGGAGCAGACATCATCATGCTCTCGGAGACCTGGCTGAAGCCGCGCGTGCCCAACCGTTTCGTCACATTCCCGGGATACCAGCTGATCAGAACCGACCGAGCGGACGGCCGCGGCTTTGGGGGCGTGGCGATCCTAGCCCGCGATGGCTTTCAGCTTAAAACCTTACCCAAGCCAGAGCCCGACAATCCAGCCACCAAACTGGAGACTGCTTGGGCCTGCGTGAGCGTTGGACGCGACAGAGGCATTGCCATTTGTGCCATGTACCGCCCACCCTCACCGGCCGCTGACAGCTGACCTCGAGCAGCTGGAATCTGAGATTCAAGCGGTCCTGACGGAGCACCGCGGTCTTCTGGTCTTGGCTGGCGACCTTAATTTTGACCTTCGGGTGACCACTGGGAACGCGCCCGGCGGTCACCTCACCAGGCTGCTCCAGAGGTACTCGCTGTCACAGACCATCAGTGATGCGACGTTTCCCGGCTCCGGGTCTGTACTCGACGTCATCATCACCAACTCTGCCGACATGGTGGTTCGGGCAGGTGTGCGCCGGTGTGATTTCAGCGACCACCATTTCACCCGTGCCCTGTTGCGCATTCGTAAATGCCGCCCGACCCCCGTTGTGGTGCGGACTCGTGGTTGGAAATCCATCGATATGGACGTGCTCCGGGCCCGGCTCGGTAGCGTTGACTGGTCCCCAGTTTTCGTTACTGACAATGTGCAGCGGCAGAGTGACTTTTTTATCGACCAACTCACCGCCGTGCTGGACGAGCTGGCCCCGGTCCGAGGGGTTCGCATTCGGAGCCCCCACCCACCACATGTCACAGAGGGGACCCGGCGAATCATGGCGGAGCGGCGCGCCGCCCTACGGCGGGGAGACCGCGCGCGGTACAGGGAGCTGAACCGGCAGACCCGCTCGGCTATACTGCGCGACTCACGTGACAGCATTAGACAGCGCATATTTGAGGCGGGCCCTGGCTTCATGTACCGCTGTGTGCGTCCTATCATCGCCAGCAAGAGGGGCGGACAGAAAACCTATCTCACATCTCTCACATGTATGCTATCTCACATGTCGTTTTATGCATTGTGAACACCAGTCTAGTCACCGGCATTGTACCAGATTCGTGGAAGGTTGCAATTGTTCAGCCCATATACAAGTCGTCGGGCTCCATCAGAGACCCTTCTAACTTTAGACCTATCTCACTCGTTCCTTGTTTGGCCAAGATCGTAGAGCGAATTGTTCATAAGCAACTGTATGTCTACTTTGATTCAAACCATTTGTTCTCCTGCACGCAACATGGCTTTCGACGCTACCACTCCACTGAGACAGCTCTTATAGATGTCACAGACAAAGTACTTCATGGTATGGACCACGGCGAAATATCACTTCTTGTACTGTTAGATTTAAGTAAATGCTTTGATGTTGTGAGCCATTCGAAACTGATTCAAAAACTAGAACTGTATGGCGTTGATAGCACCTGGTTCGCGAGCTACCTGTCAAACCACTATCAACATGTCATAATTTGCTCTCCCGATGGTCGCCAGCGCTTGTCCGGGGCGGTTAAAAACCCTATCGGGGTGTATCAGGGCACATCACTGGGACCCCTGTTGTACAGCATCTTCTCCAACGACCTTAGCCTGCATGTTGGTGATAATGTTAACATCACACAGTACGCCGATGACACACAAATTCTTGTTACCGGACACAAACGTGACATTGTGTATCTCATTCAGCACCTGGAATCGGCCCTGTGCGCTTTGTTCCAGTGGTTCACCCAGAATAAAATGAAAGTCAACTCTAGCAAGACTCAACTGATCGTTTTAGGCACCCGTCAAATGCTCCAGGACCTACCAATAACTTCCATCAATGTAAATGGTGTGACCGTAGAGGAGGCTCAACGAGTAAGGAACTTAGGGATAGTGATGGACCGGCACTTATCTTTTGAACCGCATGTCAACCAACTGGTAGCGAAGTGCACTGGTCTGTTGATCGGACTGAGCCATGCGAGGCATTGCCTCCCCCATGATGTACTGCCGGCGCTCGTGAACGGACTAGTGATCTCACTGATTCGCTACTGTATCGCTGTATACGGAAACTCTACTGCACAATCAGTGACGCGTATACAGAGACTACTCAACTTCTGTGCGAGAGTGGTTTCAGGGCGGCGCAGGCGCGACCACGTGCGTGATGTACTGGACGAGCTGAACTGGTTACCTGCCCAGGACCTCGTGATGTACCGTACATTATGCTTGCTCAAAGTGATCATGACCCAGGGACAACCAAATGACCTTGTGAGCCAATTCCATACCGTGCGGAGTGTGAGACAGAGATCGACCAGACAGGATGACCTCCTTGTCGTACCACGGATCAGGACCGAGTCCGGGAGGCGGAGGTTTGCTTATCGAGCCGCCCGAGCATATAACGCCCTACCGCCAGACATTAGGGAGACCCGTATTTCTGTGTTCAGAAAGAAGGTCAAGAAACAGCTGGGTATGGCGCGGCGGTGATAGTACAGGTGTGTGTATGTGTGTATGTATATGTATCGTATGTGTATGAGATTAGGTATTTTATCCATGCCATTGACGCGAGCACATGAAAAGCCAGCGTGTACCTGGATGGGCTTTAAATATATTCAGTATGGTCGTCTGCCATCGATGTGCACTGTCTTCTGAAAACTGTGACCCCACGTCGCCCACGCTGCCCGTGGTTGGAGGGTAACCACGAGCTGTGCAGTGTAATGCGTGAGCGCAACCGGGCCTACCGGGAATGGCACAGGTACGGTACGGAGACCGCCCTTATCGAGTATCGGCGGCTCCGAAACCGGGTTAAGAGTTGCTGTGCCCAGGCGAAACGCGACTTTCTGTGCGCGGCCATGCTGTCTGATCGTGCGAGTTTCTGGCGCGGGATCCGTGAGTTCGCCCTTCGACCCACGAGAGGAGGAGGTGGCGGCGCCGAGGATATGCCGATGGACCGAGCTGACGACTTCAATCGCCATTTCGCCTCAGTCGGGCTTAAGATAGCTGCCGAGCTGGCAGCCGGCTGCCACAGCGTGCCACCTCTCCCTCCGAGGACCACCGTGAGTCACCACAGCCCGGCTAGTCTTACAACCGGTGACCTTACCCATGCTTTCTAGAGCCTTGAAAGAACTGTCCTCTTCTAGGGCTGTTGGACTCGATGGTGTGCCGCTACTTGCATTGAAAAACTGTTTCGCTGTCTTAGGGCCCCACTTGCTTCATCTCGTCAACACTTCTGTCATCACTTGCGTCTTCCCAAGTGACTGGAAAATTGCATCAGTTCTCCCTCTTCATAAGTCTGGGCCTCGCGATGCTCCTGGCAATTTTAGGCCGATATCGATTTTAGCAGTGTTGTCAAAATTATGCGAGAAGGTTGTATGCACGCAGTTGTCGGCGCATCTCGTTTCCCACAGCCTGTTGGCGCCTTCACAATACGCGTACAGGCCGTACCACTCGACGGAGAGTGCCGTGGTCGACGCTGTGGAATGGATGACGCGCCGGATCGACGCGGGACATGTCGTCGCCGTCACCTCCGTCGACCTTAGTAGAGCCTTTGACAGCGTTGACCACGGTGTCCTCCTGACCAAGCTACAGTGGTACGGCATCGATCCCCGATGGTTCCAGAGTTACCTCGATGGACGGCTGCAGGTGGTGAGAGGCGGATCACTATCCCTTCCTTTATCCCACGGCGTCCCTCAGGGGTCCCTCGTGGGCCCATTCCTCTTCAGCATCTTCGCGAACGACCTTGCATCGTACATTCCTCACGGGCGTCTGGTGTCCTACGCAGACGACACCCAGCTCCTCGACTCCGCCCTCCCAGCACACCTATCCCTACTAAAATCCCGCCAGGAGGATACCATCATTGCGGTCCAATCCTACTTCACTGCCAACTCCTTAAAGATGAACCCCACCAAGACCACCCTCCTCCTTGTCGGTACTCCTCAAGCCCTTAAAAAGACTCCATCCTTTCAGCTCCACATCTCAAACCACACACTCAATCCCTTGCCGTCCGTGAAGATGCTAGGGGTCACCATGGACCGTAACTTGTCCTGGGAGGAGCACATTTCCAATTTAGTCAAAAAGTGCAACTCCATCCTGTTCTGTCTGTATAAAATTCGTCACCACCTCACACCCGAGACCCGCCAACTCCTAATCCAGACACACGTGTTCCCCCGCATACTGTACTGCCTCTCCGTCTGGGGCGGGGCCGCTGACTGCCACCTCAGCCGGGTACAAAAGGGGATAAATTTCGCGGCAAGGATCGTCTCGGGTGCGCGGGGTTGTGATCATATCTCACCGATCGTGGAGTCGCTAGGCTGGCGTGGTATACGCGACCTCGTTGCGCGCCGCGACTGTATCGGCGTCTACAGAGCCTTAAACGATCCCCGCGCCCCGGCAGCGGTCCGATCGCTATTCACCCCTCGCACCGCCGTGAGTGAGCGCCTCACGCGGGCTGCGGTGGCTGGTGCTCTAGAGCTGCCCGCTTTCCGGCTATCCATGTCGCGCAGGGCTTTTTCTTATAGGGCGGCCTCGTCTTGGAACCACCTGATGCCGGCCGTTATGGCCTCCAGGAGCCTCGCCGTGCTAAAATCCCAACTCGAAAATTGTGACGACGGTGTGTGAAAGCTTGAATTCGTACGTTTTATTAATATAGTTACCATGATTTCTTGTGTGTGTGTGATGCGTGTTTTAAATTGTCTGCCGTGTTTTTCGTTTGTATCGCCCAACTTGTATCCCTTTCACTCGAATCGAACATTAAACCATTTATATGGAATGATTCGCAATTACATGAATACATGAATACATGAATACATGTTCAAGGTCCCTTCCGACCGGCCCAAGGACTCTTTCGGTCTAGCCAGGGGCCCCTCTGACTTGCCCAGGAGCCCCTCCGATCTGCCCAGCAACTCTTCTGGTCTGACTGCGCTGGCTGCTTTGTCGCCCTGCCGACATGCCCAAGGGGCCCTACGACCTGCCCTGGGGCCCTCCGTGCTTGTTAGGGACCAATTCCGCATGTTCAGTGGCGCTTCTTACCCGCCCAGGGTCCCTTTCGGTCTGGTCAGGGGTCCCTCCGATCTGTACAGAGCCTTTTGAACTTTCCAGGGGGCCTCTGGTCTGTCCAGGGGCCCTCCTGCCTTCTAAGGGGCCCTTCCGGCCTGGCAAGGGACTGCGCTGGCTGCTTTGTCGCTCTGCCGATATGCTCAGGGGCCTCTCCGACCTGCCCAAGGGCCCCTCTGTGCTGACTAGGGCCTATTCGACGTGTTCAGAGGCCCTTTCGGTCTGGCCAGGAGCCCCTCTGACATACACAGGGCTCTTTTGAACGTCCAAGGGGCCCTCTGGTCTTTCAGAGAGGGTCCTGGTGGCCCTAAATGGCCTCTGAAGTGCTTTAAACTCTCTAAAGACCACGCTTCGCGTGGTCTTCCGACTCTTAAAGAGCCCATGATACCGCACTTCGCACGGTCTCGTCGGCCCTTTTCGGCGCGCTGCGCGCGCCGAAAAGGCCCCCTGGCCTCCAGGGGGATGGGGGGGGGGGGGCGCCCCCGCTGCCCCCTCCCATTGGCTACGTGCCTGATCTAGGTGATATTTCAACGACGTGCAGTGTCAGGAAACGGGGTCGCTAGGATGTATAATGCACGGGATGGGAACAAGACGGGAACGGAGTGGGACGGGAACGAGTCAAGAACGGGACAGAAACGGGTGCGAATGTGACAGAAACGGGAACGGGGACAGGGGCGGGGGCGGGGGCGGGAACGGGAACGGGAACGGGAAAGGGAGCGGAACGGGAGCGGAACGGGATCGGAACGGGAGCGGAACGGGAGCGGAACGGGAAAAGGAACGGGAAACGGGAACGGGAACGGGAAACGGAACAGGAAACGGAACGGGACAAGGAACGGGACAAGGAACGGGACACGGAACGGGAAACGGAACGGGAAACGGAACGGAAACGGAACGGGAACGGGAACGGGAACGGAACGGGAACGGGAACGGAACGGGAACGGAACGGGAACGGAACGGGAACGGGAACGGAACGGGAACGGAACGGGAACGGAACGGGAACGGAACGAGAACGGAACGGGAACGGAACGGGAACGGAACGGGAACGGAACGGGAACGGAACGGAAACGGAACGGGAGCGGAACGGGAACGGAACGGGAACGGAACGGGAACGGAACGGGAACGGAACGGGAACGGAACGGGAACGGAACGGGAACGGAACGGGAACGGAACGGGAACGGAACGGAACGGAACGGAAAGGGAACGGGAACGAGAACGGGAACGGGAACGGGAACGGTAACGGAACGGTAACGGAACGGTAACGGAACGGTAACGGAACGGTAACGGAACGGTAACGGAACGGTAACGGAACGGTAACGGAACGGTAACGGAACGGTAACGGAACGGTAACGGAACGGTAACGGAACGGTAACGGAACGGTAACGGAACGGTAACGGAACGGTAACGGAACGGTAACGGAACGGTAACGGAACGGTAACGGAACGGTAACGGAACGGTAACGGAACGGTAACGGAACGGTAACGGAACGGTAACGGAACGGTAACGGAACGGTAACGGAACGGTAACGGAACGGTAACGGAACGGTAACGGAACGGTAACGGAACGGTAACGGAACGGTAACGGAACGGTAACGGAACGGTAACGGAACGGTAACGGAACGGTAACGGAACGGAACGGTAACGGAACGGTAACGGAACGGTAACGGAACGGTAACGGAACGGTAACGGAACGGTAACGGAACGGTAACGGAACGGTAACGGAACGGTAACGGTAACGGTAACGGTAACGGAACGGGAACGGGAACGGAACGGGAACGGAACGGGAACGGAAACGGAACGGAACCGGAACGGGAACGGAACGGGAACGGAACGGGAACGGAACGGGAACGGAACGGGAACGGAACGGGAACGGAACGGGAACGGAACGGAACGGGAATGGAACTGGAACGGAACTGGAACGGAACTGGAACGGAACGGGAACGGGAACGGAACGGGAACGGAACGGGAACGGGAACGGAACGGGAACGGAACGGGAACGGAACGGGAACGGAACGGGAACGGAACGGGAACGGAACGGGAACGGAACGGGAACGGAACGGGAACGGAACGGGAACGGAACGGGAACGGAACGGGAACGGAACGGGACGGGAACGGAACGGGAACGGAATGGGAACGGATCGGGAACGGATCGGGAACGGAACGGTGCGCAAGCCGTATAATCCTGATCATTTGGGTTCATTTGCATAGTTACTACTTAACATCCCAACATTCTAACTGGTAGCACTATTATGTCATATATTCTAGCATCCACAGATTCCTGCATTTTAACATCACCATTCCTTCAGCAGATCCGCTTGTCTTCTTGGCGGATTGGGACGGCACAACTCTCACAGTAATGCATGGTGTTGTTCTTTGCCAACAGATATATTGCATGTGTTTGAATGATCAAGCAATACAATAATAGGTGAAATCGTCCATAATTTGCAATTGTGAAAAATATTCAGCGTAACTGACACCGAATCAAACAAAAGATCGAAACACTTCTGGCGGCACCCAGCACGCGAATAATACATTTCAATCGATACATTTTCGCATTAAAAGGTTAACTTTTCAAGGAATATTTTTAACTGCCAGTCACATGAACTTCAACTATTAGACTGTTAACTGCAGCGTTTTACCTTATTTACTATAATGATTTGGGTATCTGGCCCGAATGGCCTCTTCCCACCATGTGCTAAAGCGTCATCCGTTTCAGTTGACTCCACATTGCCCGGGCAGGTTCGAAACGGCCTAGGCGGTTTTGAAACTGCCTAGGCAGATTAAAAACTGCCTGACGTTCTCGTAAATGTCATATTGCCTAGGCAGTTTTAAAACTGCCAGACACTCTCGTAAATGTCATATTGCTTAGGCAGTTTCGATACTGCCTGTAATTCAGGCATTTTGCAAACTGCCTGGAATTTTCAGGCAGTTTGCAAACTGACTGTTTTTTAGGCAGTTTCGAAACTGCCTGTGCCGGCCAGGCAGTTTTGAAACTGCCTACGTTTTCATATTGCCTGTAACATATGCATTTCAAGAATATTTCCTATTTGAATCCGTGGCCCTGGAAATCCTCTCACTAGCTCCACGTGGGTCGTGACCGCAACTCTGAAACTCTCCCGGTTTGTGAATCACCTATAGTCGGACGCTCCACCGACCACCAACACTTGGAGACGAAGGGGAGGGGGGGGGATATCAACAGTCTGAAGGCGATTTGTTCCATGCAACGACCATGGCCCCGGAAAACGTCGGGAAAATGCCCCCATCTCCATCGGTGGTGGAGCCCATGATGCTGATTTTTTCCATGGTTGATTAAGCACAATTACTGGCGGATCCGGGGGGGAGCAGGGCAAAGCCCCCCCCCCCCCATTGCACGCTTGAGGGGGGCGGCAATAATAATTAGCCTCCCCCCCAAAAAAAACGAAAAAACCCCGCTGAAACTGGCGATGATAAAATGGGTACTGACTGCGAAAAATAACTTCTGCGAAAAGCAATAGTTATTTTTTGCCTCGTTTGTGTTTCCTCTATTTTGGTAACATTTTGGGTAGCAGTAGGGAAAGTGGCGCGTCTGTCGCTATTTTTTATCTGAAGCAATTCACAACCAACGTAAGGTTATAATTTTACACACATTGTCACAGCCTTTGGTCTCGCCTGCTGATGAGCGCGTGAGTGAACTTCCATGTATATCCTATGTTGTGTGGAATACGTCTACTAGCAGGTTAATAGGGTGAATAGATTCAGTAAAAAAAAAACACCATTTCCCAATTTTCCTCTTTTTGTAGCTATGGATTGATTTCCAGATATGTACCTAGAAGGTATGAAATAAACTATTATTATTATTATTTCTGCAGTGGTAGCCCTGCCACTGCAGAACGCTGGCGGATCCAGGGGGAGGGGGCATTAGGGGCAATAGGGGCAAGTATGCCCCCCACAAGCGTCCCTTCATTGGCTGTAAGAAGTGATAATTAGGCAAAATACTCTCCCCCACGGTCAACGACTCTTCTTCGCGCTGAGGACATTACGCCCCCCCCCCCCGCCCCGCCGGTCAACAACTTTTTGCGCTGACGACCACGACACTCCTCTCCCTCCCCCCCCCCCCCCGTTTAACAACTCTTCGCGCTGACGACCCGACGCCACCCTCCCCCGGTCAACAACTTTTTGCTTGTGAAACGGAGCGGAATTTTAGCCCCCCCCCCCCCTAACTCAACCCTGACAAAACTAAATCCGCCAGTGAGCACCACGTTCTGAATATAATAAAGTTTTAATTTACATTCAGCATGAAGCAGAGGAAGGTGTGGGTTAAGTGTTGTGCCCATGGGGGCCACGCAAGTTTCTTCCGCTTCTCTAATGACAATCGTTCCTATATTTTGCCTTTCAGTCGTCCGTGCAATACTAGCATTCTTTCAGTTGGAGTTCATCGGCTGCCGAGCCATCGAGACAAATTGGAGTGTGAGTTGCTGGGAGAAAATAATATTAGTGTCATGCTCAGGTAGTAACATTTTAAGAAATGTCTAAACTCAGGCTAGTGTTGTGTTAAGTAATGTCCAAATATAGTATTGTTTTCGTGGCACTCTAGCCACATGTTAGCTTAAATGTAAGAAGTAGGTATCGTGGAAAAACTTCCCGGGGTTTCCCCATGTGTGCGCGATTATACAAATTTGGTCGCGGGGTGGATAAGCTGAACCAGATATATATATAGTAGTATATAGTTATATATAGTATATATATATATATATATATATATCATAGCATACATACAGTATATACGGTATATATAAATTAATAGCCATATAGTATACATGATATATATATATATACATATATATAGATATAGCATTATATATATATATACATATATATGTATAATATATATATATTTATATATATACAATATATAGACATATACATGATATATGTATATACATATATATATAGAGTATATATGATATATATATATATTATTATATATATACATATATATATATATAGTAGATATATATATATATACATTATAGTAGTATATACATATACATATACATATACATATACCGATATACATAGTACATATACATATACATTAACATATACATATACATATACATATACATTATACATATACATATCATACATATACATATACATATACATATACATATACAGAGAACAATATACATATACATATACATATACATATACATATACATATACATATACATATACATATACAATATACAGAGATATACATATACATATACATATACATATACATATACGCTATACATTAATACATAGTAGCCATATACGAGTATATACATATCAGAGATACATATACATATACATATCATATACAGTATACATACTACATATACAGTACATATACTATATACATATACATATACATACATATACGATATACATATACATATACATATACATAGCGCATATACATATACATATACATATACATATACATATACATAGTACATATACATATACATATACATATAGCATAGACATATACATATAGCATATACATATACATATACATATACATCATAGCCATATACATATACCTATACATATTACATATAATATAGTACATATGACATATACATAGTACATATACATATACATAGGAACATAGTAGCATATACATATATACATAGAGCATATACAATACATATACAGACGGTATATACAGTATACAGTAGTCGATAGCGGCGATCATATAACATTAATGACATATACATATACATATACATATGACATATACATATACAGTATACAGATACATACATATACATATGTACAGTAACATATACATATACATATACATATACATATACATATACGATATACATATACATATATCATATACATATACATATACATAGTACATAGTACATATACATATACATATACATATACTATACATATACATATACCTATACATATACGATCTATATACATATACATGATACATAGACATATACATATCATATACATATACATATACATATACATATAGCCAGATACATATACAGTATACATATACATATACATATACATATACATATACTTATACATATACATATACATATACATATACAGTATACATATACATATACATATAGCATATAACATATACATAGCGTACATATACATATACATATCCATATACATATACATATACATATACATATACATATACATATACATATACATATACATATACAGAGTAGCATATACATATACATATACATATACATATCATACAGTATGACATAATACATATACAGAGTATACATGATACAGTATACATATACATAGTGCATAGACATATACATATACATATACATATACATATACATATACATATACATATACAGTATACAGTATACATGATGACATATACATATACATATACATATACATATACATATACATATACATATACAGAATACATAAGACATATACAGATATACATATAGCAGTAGTACATATACATAGTACGATATACATATACATATACATATACATAGTACATAATTACACATATACGATATACAATACATATACATCATAGCGCAGTATACAGATACATATACATATACTATATATACATATACATATCATAGACATATACATATCATAGAGCATATACTACATATAACATATACAGTATACATATACATATACATAGACATAGGACATATACAGTATACATATACAAGTGATACAGTTACAGATACATATACATATACATATACATATACATATACATATACATATACATAGTACATATACATATACATATACAATACATATACATATACATATACATATACATATACATATACATATACATATACATATACATATACGCATATACATAGTACATATACATATAGTAGACATATACAGTATACAGTTACATATATCATAGTATACGATATAGACATAGTACTAGACATATATATATATCTATAGTATATATAGTAGTATATATATATTATATATAGTATATATTATATATATAGTATATATACGTATGTATATATATAGTATAGAGATATATATATAGTATATAGATATATATAGGTATATAGTACGTATATATAGTATAGATAGTATAGTATATATAGTAGTATATATATTAGAGTATTAGTGATGATGCGTTAGCTTATATATAGATATAGATAATATATAGATATAGGTATATATAGTAGTAGTATAGTATAGTATAGTGCGTAGATATAGTATATAGTAGTATATATATGATATATATAGTATATATATGTTAGTATTATATATATATATATGATATATATAGATTATATATAGATATATAGTATATATTAGTATATATAGTATATATATATATATATATATATAGATATTATATAGTATATATAGGTATATAGTAGTATATAGACGTATAGAGTATAGTAGTAGGTATATATATATATATAGATTATAGTATATTATATATATTAGTATAGTGAGAGATATAAGATAGTATAGTCTATATATATATTGTACGCAAATCGTCAACCCAAGTCCGGGTTCCCGTTGTTGTGTTCCCGTCCCGTTCCTTATACCTCCTAGCTACCACCCGTTCCTTGTCCTGACCCTTGTGCACTGTCGTTGAAAATATAGCACCTTCGATCAGGCACGCAGCCAATGTGGGAGGGGGCAGCGTGGACGCGACGACCCCGCGCAGCGGACCTCGCTGGTGCTAGGACTAAAGACCACGGCTTCGTCGTGGTCTTTAGTCTAGACCAGCGAGGTCGTTCGCGGTGGGTCTTCGCGGTCCCGCTGCCCCCTCCCATTGGCTGCGTGCCTGATCTAGGTGTGATAGTGTTCAACGACGTGCAGTGTCAGGAAACTGTGGGGTAGCGTAGGTAGGTAGATATGAACGGGACGGGGAACAAAACGGGAACGGAGTGGGGTTGTCGATTTGCGTACATATATTGCATAGTGGGGTTGCCGTTTGCGTCCATAGATATAGTATATATATAGTAGTAGTATAGATATATATAGTACATTATATAAAT
>JAXIVJ010003051.1:0-42500 GCA_036785665.1 Chirona hameri
TCCTGTGGGTAGTCTGGTCCTGTGGGTAGTTTGGTGCTGTGGGTAGTCTGGGTCCTGTGGGTAGTCCTGGTACTGTATGCATGTGACTGCATTATTGGTACCAATATTAGGTGAATCCCAGCCTTTACTAAATTCGTCGGCACATCAAAAGGCTTAGAGACTTCAATACGATTCAGCGAAACGTAATGCATTGCGTTAATCGGATTCGTTTCAAAAGATTTATCCAGCTAGTCAGCCGCATTGGGGCCAGTTCAAAGATGCATCGCATTTCGAGAACTCAAGCCATCGTTCCGAAGACGCAGAGTTTTGCGGGTGGCAGAGGAGGAAGGGTTCTCCGGAGTTGTCGAGTTGTTCGCCCAGACAGACACGGCTCGCCCTCCAACCGGCCCCGGTGAATGGCCTTCGTCGTGAGTGTTTGCTCCATTATCGACAGTGGGCCGGACCTGGCCGGACCCGGGCCGGACCCGGGCCGGACCCGGGCCGCACCCGGGCCGCACCCGGGCCGGACCCGGGCCGGACTCGGGCGCCCGCCAGACACCGCCGGCCAGACCGTTACCGGAGGCACCACCTTACGGCCCAGCTCACCCGGTGCTTTGTTCAAGTTGCCAGGTGCGGAGAGCGCGATGCAAATGGGACGCTTCTATGTTTGGATGGAGTAGTTTTAAGAAAATAAAAGGGAACTGAGCGTCGATTCATATTGAACAAGGAAATATTGTGAGGGGAATAAGGGCATTTAAATAAAACAGTTTAAAACACTTTTGCAATACGACATAAAACTGTCTGCCCATCCAAGATCAACTGACGTCTGGGTTTACCTAATGCTGCTGACTTATTACCTGCAATAGATGCATCCCTCCCGGTGCAGGCCGCTGTCCCCGGTTGCTTGGTCATACATACATTAATTTACTCCCACGTCGTGCTCTCTGTCAGTTCCCTTGTGCCTAGTCTATATTAATAACTCATCGTTGAAGAGAAGAAAGAAAACACAGCTTGATGCTCGCTCCCGACTCGTGGGATAATAATGGAACCCACGAGTCTTGTTTGCGACTTGAAACTTATTTGTGACTTGTTACCTACTTGCCAAGCTGACGCTTGTTGTGCCGGCCCGGCACTAACCCGGGATTACCCTGCGACCTTCTCTTCTCATGACCCGTCATTGACACTTGACCTTCCGGTGACCTGTCACTGACCCTTCGCTTTCGGTGACACGTCACAGAACCATGACCTTCGGGTGACTCTTCAATGACCAATGACCTTCCCCCGCATCTCTCTACTGTCTCTTGACCTCCTCTGACCTGCCCCCAACTCGTGGCCATACTGCGACCCTCTACTAAACCATAGCCTTCCCGTGACCCGTCCCCCTGACTCACGCATAACTCACCAGTGCACACTGTTCCTATTTGGTTTCAGAGCGGCCAAAACAACCTTTTGGTTGGATCAAATTTTGAGTTACAATGTACTTTTTCTCACAGAGGAATGTCCATGGGCCCTGGAATCAGCAGTCATATTGACTAAAGCGTCTTTCGAATAGGTTGTTTGATGTCTTCAACTCACGGGTTCTGAAAAGGTCATGAACAGGGCCTTTGGGACCAATGAGTTTGCCGATTTTAGAGCTTGTCTAATGTGTGTTGTTTATCACCAAAAATATAATTTTTGGCATGAAATGGAAGCCCACTTCATGTTCTTTCATGTGAAGATAATTCTGAAGGAAAAAATTGTCCTTCATTGCAAACAAACAAAATATATTTTGCGCCTTTATTGCTGACATAAACAATATAATGTCATATTTGACAATCTCGGAAAATGAATGGTAAAGAATGCTACGGTTAAAGAGCATAAGAACACCTTCATACAGGTGTCTTTAATGCATATCCACAATATATCTAGTGCCACTTTTTGCCCGTTTCATATTTATGACAAATTTGGTAAAGCGTTACCAGCCGCGCGGTCATGGCTCGGCCGCAGCACCCACCACCATAGCGGCGGAACGGGGGAGGGGGGGGGGGCACCGAGGCACCGTGCCCCCTTGAATTTGCAAGGGGGCACTCATCAAAGTGCCCCCTCCCCCTAAATTTAGTATGGCTAAGGTTTATGAGTTAGGTCTAATTATCAAATTTATGGGAACACATTTGTATAATGCCGTGATTATTACGAGCGTAATAATGCAGGCCTAGCATTTCCGTTGAATAGGCCAGACGTTGCGTCAATAATACAGTGGTGTTAGTGTACGACGGAAACCGCGCTAATACACATAATGCACAGCTTAGACTTAACCCGCGCCCCGCTGGGGGGGGGGGGGGGGGTGCCGTCTGCCCCCCCCCCCCCCCTCTCCTGGATTTGTCCATAACTTGCAAATTATGATAGATATTAACGTAAACTTACGGTACCTTTTGCTACATCAATTATACGTCTTTCTAGAAAAATCAATGAAATTGATATAGCACGTTGGGAGACAATGACGTTTTAAACCCTCGCCCTACGGGGACCTTTTCTCACCTTCGCCCTACGGGGGGGGCGGTCCTAAAAAGACCTCCTGTTAGCTTCCAAACCAAGCAACATAGAGAAATGCGTAAGAACCAGCATGTTGCCTGTGATGAGAGGAATCTAACAGTATGTGATTTTTAGGTTTCAGGTCAACGGGTGACCTTTCAGGTCAAGTGAATGACCTAAGATCGACCACGTCCAAAAATAGCGATTGAGGGCGCTTAGTATAACTTCCGAACGGAGAGAGTTAGAGAGACACCGTAAAACATAGCGTGATGCCTGTCATAAGGAAAATCCAAATGCATCCAATGTTGAGCATCTAGGTCAACGGGTGCAGTGTGCAACAGTGCAACAGTGTGCAGTGGCTCATCTCCCCGTGGCTCACCTGTGAAGACTGCGGGTGAGTTGAGCAGAAAGCTGATGCAGGCGGCTCCGGTGCCGTGACCGAACAGGGTCACCTTGTCAGGGGTCGCCTCCGAATGCCTCCACGTTCTGCTGGATCCAGTGCAGGGCGGCAATCTGGTCCAGTAGACCGTTGTTTGTCACTTGCTGCACCTGATCCACACTCGGGTTCAGAAAACCTGTCGAGAGAGACGGATATGTCAGCAGACGGAGACGGGAGACACGGAGATGTCAGCAGACGGAGACGGGAGAGACGGAGATGTCAGCAGACGGAGACGGGAGAGACGGAGATGTCAGCAGACGGAGACGGGAGAGACGGAGATGTCAGCAGACGGAGACGGAGAGACGGAGATGTCAGCAGACGGAGACGGCAGAGACGGAGATGTCAGCAGATGGAGACGGGAGAGACGGAGATGTCAGTAGACGGAGACGGGAGAGACGGATATGTCAGCAGACGGAGACGGGAGAGACGGAGATGTCAGAAGACGGAGACGGGAGAGACGGAGATGCCAGCAGACGGAGACGGGAGAAACGGAGATGCCAGCAGACGGAGACGGGAGAGACGGAGATGTCAGCAGACGGAGACGGGAGAGACGGAGATGTCAGCAGACGGAGACGGGAGAGACGGAGATGCCAGCAGACGGAGACGGGATAGACGGAGATGCCAGCAGACGGAGACGGGAGAGACGGAGATGCCAGCAGACGGAGACGGGAGAGACGGAGATGTCAGCAGACGGAGATGGGAGAGACGGATATGTCAGCAGACGGAGACGGGAGAGACGGAGATGTCAGCAGACGGAGACGGGAGAGACGGAGATGCCAGCAGACGGAGACGGGAGAGACGGAGATGCCAGCAGACGGAGACGGGAGAGACGGAGATGTCAGCAGACGGAGACGGGAGAGACGGAGATGTCAGCAGACGGAGACGGGAGAGACGGATATGTCAGCAGACGGAGACGGGAGAAACGGAGATGCCAGCAGACGGAGACGGGAGAGACGGAGATGCCAGCAGACGGAGACGGGAGAGACGGAGATGCCAGCAGACGGAGACGGGAGAGACGGAGATGTCAGCAGACGGAGACGGGAGAGACGAGATGCCATACACTCCAGCAGCTTCGCATTATGGTCTGTGCATTTTTCGAGGACATAACGCTATGCTATGTAAGATAAGACAGGGACGTATTGTATCGATACCTTTATGCTTGAAGCTGCCTCAATAGCCGTTTTCACGAAGGATGATTGTGCTGAAAAGATTCAGAAAAGTTTCTGAAAAGTTTTAAAAAGTTTTGGTATACAACTCTTAGTATAAAAGTCTTAAATATAAAAGTCGTATACAAGTCTTAAACCAGCCGTTTTAAGACTTGTATAAGACTTTTATATTTGTGATTGTGAGGTATTGATGTTAGCTGCGGGAACTGGCGAGGGATAGTGATTAAGCTGCCGGGTTAATGGCGCGCCGCGCCGCACTGACGACTGACGTATAATGGGCTTTTGTGAATTCAGATGAGGCGGAATGGTCCCCTTGATTGTTTGTATTTAACCACGTCTTGGTGACAAACCAGCCTACATGCCGTCTTGTGTGTACCAGAGTATCGCTGATCTAAAGGTGAGACGAGGTATAGCCGTTAGAAACGCAATCCAAGGTACCATAAAGCTCAACAGTGCAAACATCTTCGAAAAGTCCAGCTCGCCAACAACCCTAGAGTACATTTTGTTTCTCCATTTATCATGCTATTGATATGGTTCGTACACTTTATAGCATCAATAATAATTTCCCAAATCGGCAATCCGCGATGACAATTCTATTGGCCAGACTGGCCGATTCTTAGTGGCTTTCGTGTCCACCAACTCGCCGTGTGAACCCCTCTTTACCCCGCTGAGCACCAAGAACGCGTGCTTTATTTGCCGCGACCCGAGCACTAATTAGATCAGCTGGCAATTGGAAGCAGCAACCAATCAGCTCTCCGTCCTCTGCCTCGGACGCGTTCCTGGCAGCGACCGTGGCTGATTTAACTTCCCCGACGCTGACCGAGCGCGCCAGAGCGCGCCAGAGTTGTATCCTCGTGGCTACCCGTTACGTCGTAGTTGTCCTCCAGGCGACCAAACGCGTCAGAGTCGTCTGCTCCTGGCGTATGAGTGCACAGAGTCGTCTGCTCCTGGCGTATGAGTGCATCAGAGTCGTCTGCTCCTGGCGTATGAGTGCATCAGAGTCGTCTGCTCCTGGCGTATGAGTGCATCAGAGTCGTCTGCTCCTGGCGTATGAGTGCATCAGAGTCGTCTGCTCCTGGCGTATGAGTGCATCAGAGTTGTCTCATTAGGACGAAAACGGCGCACGAGTGAGCGCTGTCTACCGGGAGGAGACACGTCGTCCGGACAGGAGACCGGGAGGAGACACGTGGCCCGGACAGGAGACCGGGAGGAGACACGTCGCCCGGACAGGAGACCGGAAGGAGACACGTCGCCCGGACAGGAGACCGGGAGGAGACACGTCACCCGGACAGGAGACCGGAAGGAGACACGTCGCCCGGACAGGAGACCGGGAGGAGACACGTCACCCGGACAGGAGACCGGGAGGAGACACGTCACCCGGACAGGAGACCGGGAAGAGACACGTCGCCCGGACAGGAGACCGGGAGGATACACGTCGCCCGGACAGGAGACCGGAGGAGACACGTCGCCCGGACAGGAGACCGGGAAGAGACACGTCGCCCGGACAGGAGACCGGAGGAGACACGTCGCCCGGACAGGAGACCGGGAGGAGACACGTCGCCCGGACAGGAGACCGGGGAGGAGACACGTCGCCCGGACAGGAGACCGGGAGGAGACACGTCGCCCGGACAGGAGACCGGGAGGAGACACGTCGCCCGGACAGGAGACCGGGAGGAGACACGTCGCCGGACAGGAGACCGGGAGGAGACACGTCGCCCGGACAGGAGACCGGAGGAGACACGTCGCCCGGACAGAGCGGCGGTCTGCTGCTGTTTTAGGAGACAGCCAGCTGCGACACAGGCGGCACAGCCGGGAGTCGGGTAAATGAGATGACAGCTGCAGCTGTCTGCGGCGGAGAGGCTGGCTGTGCCGACTTCGATGGCTGGTCGATCTGTCTAACTGTGTATCGTTCAACGCACACACAACTTCGGGAAGCGAAATAACAAATACGTTATATTAGGAGTGCCTGTTCAATGTATGTGCTCTAGGAAAGACTCGTCTGTTAACACTTCAAAGAAGTCAGATGTACGAACGGCAATAATATTGGCTATCAGCTCGACGTAGTGCGTATACTGAATAAAACAATGCGTAACCCATATGACGCTCCAATATCTTGCAGGCCGTGCCAATCCAATATCAATCCAACATCAATCCAATATCTAAACACATGTTACACACATGTGTTGACGCATATCATGTAATCGTCTATGTCAGTCTTTACATAAATAGGAAATACAACAGCCTTCAATTATAAAATATTGAAATTTGATGCACTTTCAAGCATCGATTTGCATGATGTGTGTACAGCCAAACCAAACACCCGCCGCCGTAAACGGGCGCCATAAACAGCCGCCGCCCATAATTCGCCGGCCGTGCGCGATATTGCGCGACAACAATGGCAGCGTGTCCACTTTGAATATCGAACGGTGATCGGCAACGCAGATATTGCGCGCCAGATGTTGTTTTAGGCGCAACCAGACGTCGGCAGGCGTCGGCAGCGTCGGCAGGCGTCGGCAGGCGTCGGCAGGCGTCGACAGGCGTCGACAGGCGTCGACAGGCGTCGACAGGCGTCGGCAGGCGTCGGCAGGCGTCGGCAGGCGTCGGCAGGCGTCGGCCAGGCGTCTGCAGGCGTCTGCAGGCGTCGGCAGGCGTTTGGCAGGCGTTGACAGGCGTCGGCAGGCGTTGGCAGGCGTCAGTAGGCGTCGACAGGCGTCTACAGGCGTCGGCGGGCATTAGCAGGTGTTGATTGGCGTCGGCAGGCGTCGACAGATATTGCCAGGCGATTGCCGCGAGTCAGCATTTCATTTTGTATTTCGGGGACCTCATCTGCACCATGTTCAAACTCTGGGCACCGCATCGCGCTCTACCGGTAGGCATGTCGCTTGACGAGGTATCTCTATATATATATATATAGGTTGGCTATTATGAACCCGGAACTAACCACTCACACACTGGCCAGCGTCAGCCTAGGTCCCAGAATAACCCGGCTGGAGGATGGATTTCGGCCTAGATAAAGACTTATTCACCTCATTGATGAGGTGGAAGAGCTTCTGTTTTCCCGTGTTGCTAGAACTCTAATTTCGGGTGCATACAGGAAAATGAATGTTGCCATGCCTTGCCTTGTCTCTTTGATACTGCAACGAAAAGCAGTCGCAATACGCTCGCAAAGGTTGCGATGCTTATGAGCCTAAAACCTCACCGTGCTCTGATTAAATGTCACTGACAATAGCAAATAATAGCCGTTTTCACGAAGGATTATTGCGCTGAAAAGTTTCTGAAAGATTCTGAAAGTTTCGAAAAACTACACAATTTCTACATGCGATTTTTGGCTAGAAATGTCCCTGATAATTTTGTAATATGTGGTAAGAATAAAATGTGTTGACGAAATTACGGTTTGGTGGTAATAAGCAAAATAAGTATTGATAGAATCTTCCTGAAACTTTTCAGAAACTTTCAGGAAGATTATATCAATACTTATCTTACTTATTAACACCGAACCGCAATTTTTTCAACATATTTTATTCTTACCAACATATTACAAAATTACGAGGGACATTTCTAGCCAAAAATCGCATGTAAAAGTTGTGTAGTTTTCAAAAATTCCATCATCTTCCAGAAACTTTTCAGGCGCAATAATCCTTCGTGAAACCGGCTAATATCCGGCACTATCTACTGCAATGCGGCATACCAGCATGTGCACGAGGGACGACGTGAAGGCTGCCATTCCTTGGCCACATTGCACCTCCATCAGGACGGCTGCGGCGCACAGAAGCCCTGTGGGACTGGGACCACACGCTGTGCGTTTGGACGTATCCAGATCGGGTGCACCGGCGACCAACATCCGGCATATCCGGTCCCGCCGGGTGTTATAACCGCCCGACAGACAGGTCCGGCAGCTCCGGCAGCTCTCAGGAGCTCCTCTCCAGTGCCCTGCGTGCCGAGCTACATCGGTCCTCGTGCCGAGCTCATCGCTGGGGCATCGGTCGCGGTCGCACGTCGACCGAGCGTCGGACAGGCGCCTCCGAGCCCCGCCCTCTGTCGGCCTCTGCCTGCCGAGGCGCGGCGGCGGCGGCCGTACCGGTACTGGGCGGCGGCGGGCGGTACTGGGCGGCGGCGGGCGGTACTGGACGGCGGCGGCGGGCGGTACTGGGCGGTACTGGGCGGCGGCGGCGGCGGGCGGTACTGGGCGGCGGCGGCCGTACCGGTACTGGGCGGCGGCGGCGGGCGGTACTGGGTGGCGGCGGCGGCGGGCGGTACTGGGCGGCGGCGGCCGTACCGGTACTGGGCAGCGGCGGCAGGCGGTACTGGGCGGCGGCGGCGGGCGGTACTGGGCGGTACTGGGCGGCGGCGGCGGGTGGTACTGGGTGGCGGCAGCGGCGGGCGTACTGGGCAGCGGCGGCGGGCGGTACTGGGCGGCGGCGGCGGGCGGTACTGGCGGCGGCGGCGGGCGGTACTGGGCGGCGGCGGCGAGCGGTACTGGGCGGCGGCGGGCGGTACTGGGCGGCAGCGGCCGTACCAGTACTGGGCGGCGGCGGCCGTACCGGTACTGGGCGGCGGCGGCGGGCGGTACTGGGCGGCGGCGGGCGGGCGGTACTGGGCGGCGGCGCCGTACCGGTACTGGGCGGCGGTGGCGTGTGTACTGGGCGGCGGCGGCGGGCGGTACTGGGCGGCGGCGGCCGTACCGGTACTGGGCGGCGGCGGCGGGCGGTACTGGTGCGGAGGCGGCCGTACCGGTACTGGGCGGCGGCGGCGGGCGGTACTGGGTGGCGGCGGCGGGCGGTACTGGGCGGCGGCGGCGGGCGGTACTGGGAATGGCGGCGGCGGGCGGTACTGGGTTGCGGCGGCGGGCGGTACTGGGTGGCGGCGGCGGGCGGTACTGGGCGGCGGCGCCGGGCGGTACTGGGCGGCGGCGGCGGGCGGTACTGGGTGGCGGCGGCGGGCGGTACTGGGTGGCGGCGGCGGGCGGTACTGGGCGGCGGCGGCGGGCGGTACTGGGCGGCGGCGGTCGTACCGGTACTGGGCGGCGGCGGCCGTACCGGTACTGGGCGGCGGCGGCGGCGGCTGGCGGTACTGGGCGGCGGCGGCGGGTGGTACTGGGCGGCGGCGGCGGGCGGTACTGGGCGGCGGCGGCCGTACCGGTACTGGGCGGCGGCGGCGGGCGGTACTGGGCGGCGGCGGCCGTACCGGTACTGGGCGGCGGCGGCGGGCGGTACTGGGTGGCGGCGGCGGGCGGTACTGGGTGGCGGTGGCGGGCGGTACTGGGCGGCGGCGGCGGGCGGTACTGGGCGGCGGCGGCCGTACCGGTACTGGGCGGCGGCGGCGGGCGGTACTGGGTGGCGGCGGCGGGCGATACTGGGTGACGGCGGCGGGCGGTACTGGGTGGCGGCGGCGGGTGGTACTGGGCGGCGGCGGCGGGCGGTACTGGGCGGCGGCGGCCGTACCGGTACTGGGCGGCGGCGGGCGGTACTGGGCGGCGGCGGCGGCGGCTGGCGGTACTGGGCGGCGGCGGCGGGTGGTACTGGGCGGCGGCGGCGGGCGGTACTGGGCGGCGGCGGCGGGCGGTACTGGGTGGCGGCGGCGGGCGGTACTGGGCGGCGGCGGCGGGTGGTACTGGGCGGCGGCGGCGGGCGGTACTGTGCGGCGGCGGTGGGCGGTACTGGGCGGCGGCGGCGGGCGGTACTGGGCGGCGGCGGCGGGCGGTACTGGGCGGCGGCGGCGGGCGGTACTGGGTGGCGGCGGCGGGCGGTACTGGGCGGCGGCGGCGGGCGGTACTGGGCGGCGGCGGCGGGCGGTACTGGGCGGCGGCGGCGGCGGGCGGTACTGGGCGGCGGCGCCGTACCGGTACTGGGCGGCGGCGGGCGGTACTGGGCGGCGGCGGCCGTACCGGTACTGGGCGGCGGCGGCGGGCGGTACTGGGCGGCGGCGGCGGGCGTTACTGGGCGGCGGCGGCCGTACCGGCACTGGGCGGCGGCGGCGGGCGGTACTGGGCGGCGGCGCTGTACCGGTACTGGGCGGCGGCGGGCGATACTGGGCGGCGGCGGCGGCGGGCGGAACTGGGCGGTGGCGGCGGGCGGTACTGGGTGGCGGCGGCGGGCGGTACTGGGCGGCGGCGGCGGGTGGTACTGGGCGGCGGCGGCCGTACCGGTACTGGGCGACGGCGGCGGGCGGTACTGGGCGGCGGCGCTGTACCGTTACTGGGCGGTGGCGGCGGGCGGTACTGGGCGGCGGCGCCGTACCGGTACTGGGCGGCGGCGGCGGCGGGCGATACTGGGCGGCGGCGGCGGCGGGCGGTACTGGGCGGCGGTGGCGGGCGGTACTGGGTGGCGGCGGCGGGTGGTACTGGGCGGCGGCGGCGGGCGGTACTGGGCGGCGGCGGCGGGCGGTACTGGGTGGCGGCGGCGGGCGGTACTGGGCGGCGGCGGCGGGTGGTACTGGGCGGCGGCGGCGGGCGGTACTGTGCGGCGGCGGTGGGCGGTACTGGGCGGCGGCGGCGGGCGGTACTGGGCGGCGGCGGCGGGCGGTACTGGGCGGCGGCGGCGGGCGGTACTGGGTGGCGGCGGCGGGCGGTACTGGGCGGCGGCGGCGGGCGGTACTGGGCGGCGGCGGCGGGCGGTACTGGGCGGCGGCGGCGGCGGGCGGTACTGGGCGGCGGCGCCGTACCGGTACTGGGCGGCGGCGGGCGGTACTGGGCGGCGGCGGCCGTACCGGTACTGGGCGGCGGCGGCGGGCGGTACTGGGCGGCGGCGGCGGGCGTTACTGGGCGGCGGCGGCCGTACCGGCACTGGGCGGCGGCGGCGGGCGGTACTGGGCGGCGGCGCTGTACCGGTACTGGGCGGCGGCGGGCGATACTGGGCGGCGGCGGCGGCGGGCGGAACTGGGCGGTGGCGGCGGGCGGTACTGGGTGGCGGCGGCGGGCGGTACTGGGCGGCGGCGGCGGGTGGTACTGGGCGGCGGCGGCCGTACCGGTACTGGGCGACGGCGGCGGGCGGTACTGGGCGGCGGCGCTGTACCGTTACTGGGCGGTGGCGGCGGGCGGTACTGGGCGGCGGCGCCGTACCGGTACTGGGCGGCGGCGGCGGCGGGCGATACTGGGCGGCGGCGGCGGCGGGCGGTACTGGGCGGCGGTGGCGGGCGGTACTGGGTGGCGGCGGCGGGTGGTACTGGGCGGCGGCGGCGGGCGGTACTGGGCGGCGGCGGCGGGCGGTACTGGGCGGTGGCGGCGGCGGGCGGTGCTGGGCGGCGGCGGTGGAGGCCGCGGCGGAGGGCGGCTCCATCACAGCTCCGGTCAGCCGTCCCTGAGGAGACAGCTCCATCACAGCCGACCGGCAACACACAGGACGGCCGCTGCCCGCCCGGCCGCCACGCCTCGTCACTCGTGAGCCCCAGGAGTGACGATGCGTGGCGGCCGGCCGGCCGGCCTCCAGCGGCCCCAGCTGACCCCCCCCCCCCCCCCCCCCCCCAGCTGTCTCCCTCATACTCCACTTCAGATGCCGCCCCAGCTGTTGCCCAGAACTGCTTAGCTGCTGCCCACAGTAGCCCAGCTGCTGCTTAGCTGCTGCTCCCAGCTGTTTCCTTCCCCCAGCTTCCTCCCACGGCTGCCAACCCTGGCTGCTACCCCAGCTGCCAACCCTGGCTGCTACCCCAGCTGCCAACCCTGGCTGCTACCCCAGCTAGCTGCCAACCCTGGCTGCTACCCCAGCTGCCAACTCTGGCTGCTACCCCAGCTGCCAACCCTGGCTGCTACCCCAGCTGCCAACCCTGGCTGCTACCCCAGCTGCCAACCCTGGCTGCTACCCCAGCTGCCAACCCCGGCTGCTACCCTCAGTTGCTTCCCAAACCACTACACCCAGTTGGTGCCCCAGCTGCATCCCCAATCCGTCAACCCAACTGCCTTTGCCCAGTCGCAGCTAAGCTGAAATCTCCTAGCCGACTTCAGCCATCGCTAACCTGCACTCAGCCCCAGACGTCTCATCCCCATTTCCAGCCCACCCCAGCCGCGGCGCGGCCGTCGCAGCCGTCGCAGCCACTGCTGACCCAGTGCTGGGGACGCGTCGCGGTCCCGCTCCGCTCGTCGGCCGGCCGGCAGCGGGACCGCCGTGCGCGTCGACCGCGCGGCGGCCGCCGCTCGCGACCGAGGCGGTGACGGAAGCGCCATTGATCGGCGGCGAACAACAGACCGAGAGCCGCGCAGGCCGCCGCAGCGCCGCCGCCGCCGGGTCGCGCGGTCCGCGTCGGTTAAGAGCCCCCGGGTCATGATTAAACCGCGCGCCGCCGCCATTATGGCGGCTCAGTTAAGACCAGGGGCGGTGTCATGGAAGATGATCGAAAAAGCTACGGAGACGAGAAGATGGCGCAGTGTGTGAAAGAAGATACGCAAAATGTTCATGCAGAAGAGGGTAAGACACATATAATTGCGACGTGTTTGCCTAAACTCTAGTTCTGCTATTCATAGTTTGACCGAAAATAGGTTTATCGATTCAGTTTTATCGAAGCAGCCCTGGATCTCAGCAGCGGTGTAACATCCCATCCGTCCGGACGGACGGCGGCGGCGGCGGCGGCGGTGGCGGTGGCGGTCTGCTCTGCTGTCTGCGGCCGCCGGCGCTGACGCAGCTTCCAGCGTCGGCCAAGCGAACTCTGTCGATCCATCAGACGCCAGACCATTCGTCAAACGAGCGCCAGTCCTCCGCACGACTTGCCCGGCAGCGGCCGGCGCCGTCCGTGGCCGACGCTCTGCCTCGTACGGGTGAAACTTGGACCCAATAGCGTCCGGGACACGGACCAGCGGGGAATAAATCACAACCGGACGAGCCGCTCCGCCAGTCTCGGACGGCACTTACAGCGGAAAATCTTGCGGACACCCGCGCGTCCCTCCGAAATCGGAGGGCGCTTCGATAATTTATCCGCGCTCGATGGAACATATCCATCACACCGTCGGTGAAAAATCCGCTGGTGTCGCCGGTAACGTCCGGTGCTCGGCGCGACACATCAGGCACCTGCGGCGCGTCGTCGGCCCGGGTGCCGGCCCATCGCCGCCAGCTGCACGCAGTTCCCCGGTCGTGCCGAGACTCAATATCGTCTCATTGTCGGCGCGGTGCGGAGCCGGATTAAAATGCGGCCCGGGATGAGATTCCGATCGCCGACGCCGCAGCCGGCGCCCATCAGACTCCCCTGCCGACCGATCTCTGCGCCTGGGACCGAGTCGTAATTCCCAGCACTCGTATTCCGAGTCGTATTTCGAGTCGTATTTCGAGTCGTATTCCGGCTGCGGCTCGGGCGGACGCCTGGGCGGCGTCGCACCGCGACCAGACGCCACCGGAAGCGGCCTTTCCGTTCGGCTGCGGGGCGGGTGCTCACCGGAGGATGGCGGGCGCGGCCGCAGGCCACGCCCTCGGGAACTGGCATGTTGTGAAAACATGCCAGGTTATTCGTGGCAGCGGCGAAACTGTCATCTTTGTTTAATGTGAAAGGCTCGCAAAATTCCGGAAAATCAAATACTGGCCGCATGCATGACACTACTAAAAGGATAATGAAACGTTTTCCTTAGGTGCAGAGGACAGAAGAACCCAGGACCGTAAGTTCCACTTAACATTATTATAGTAGTTTTTGTGGGGATTCGGGTGTTTATAATATCTAATGTAAAATAGCCAAAAATATGAATCCAAGAAATCATTACGAGAGCACCTTTAAAAGGAATAGTGCACCTTGGGAAAAGTACGTGGAATGATGTAGAAGAGTGTCCTGATTACGGTTTTAGCATTCGTTTTTGCGAAAAAGTACCAATTTGTCATAATTGGGAAAATATTGATGTTAATACATATGACGTCACAATAATCTTGCGTCACCAAAACGAGTTGTGACGTCATACCGGCAAAGGTGTATCCTTGAATCAGAATATGTAAGTAACACTAGCAACCTCGTTCGCTGGTTCGCGACTCGCGAGTATATTGGTCGCGATTGAAAATGTGTGAATGTTTAAACTATGGCCTTGTATGAGTGGAGTTGGAGTGGCGTTGCGTGAACACCTACCCATAATGTTCATGTGCATAAATAAATGTGATATACCTACCCATAAATGTGTTTATATGTGTGTTCATCGGTGTGTGTGGTGGATGTAAATAAATGTGTGGATGTGGAGTGAATGCAGTTCATATTGCAGCTACCGGTACGAGCCACCCATCAAAAGGTGTGCCTTTTCAAGACGTGTGTCAACATTATTTTCCATTGGAAATCCAATGAAAATTGACAAAGAAATAGCCAATGATATTTCGGGCTAAGCGTCAATTCAGCGTAAACAAGAAACAAACGTTGTCAAAAAATTATCGATATATTGCATGAACACCGACCAGCCATCACCAATCAACAAATGCGTCTTTCACGAAGCATCTAGTGGTAATTTTCAATTGGAAATCGGTTCAAAATTGACAAAGTTGATAGGTTTCGGTGGCGGTCGGTTAAAATAGCGAAAGCGAAGTGTGGTATAATTCACAGTGGAGTAGTGATGACGTATGCGAAACGTCACGAGATTTCTCCCTTTAAAATAGCTCCCAATAGCTCCAACGGTTTTTGCGTTGAAACTCAGCAACTAGGTCATTTTGGAAGGCAAATTTCCAGATTTGGAGATTTATCAATACTCCCGACAATCTGGCTATTTCAGTTACAAACTAATGTTGAATGTGCACTATTCCCTTTAAGCACGAATTAGATTGCCTAGGCATGATGTGCTATAACTAT
This sequence comes from Chirona hameri, assembly GCA_036785665.1. Classification (NCBI taxonomy): domain Eukaryota; kingdom Metazoa; phylum Arthropoda; class Thecostraca; order Balanomorpha; family Balanidae; genus Chirona; species Chirona hameri. The sequence continues at coordinate 14,827 of JAXIVJ010003051.1, forward strand.
AAGCAACATACATACCTTATTGACTCGGAAACAAAACGCTGATGCTGTTGAAGTAGTAGAAGATTTGCACACATCTCTGTACGGAACATAGTGATTCTATAGCGAGCCGTCTTTTGATTCAGGATACGACGAGAGAAGTACGAACTTCTGGAAATGATTCCCTCGCTAACGAATTCCGAAAAGCCGCCTCTGGGGTTCGATTTTGTCAAAATGTACCGTTTTTTATGTTTTCCATTATCACGGTTTAGAAGCAACCTTAGTTAACTGATGTATTCATTTCATCTGACTTTGATTTGATTTTACAAACCATAAAAAGCGAATAAAAAACTCTTCCTTAACTGTAGTGTATTTCATCATCGTTTTGACAGTCAGGAGATATACTGTTTATATGTATGTTTATTGCTTTGAAACATAAAATACATTATGAGATTCAAGAACGAATTAAAACATTCAAATGCCATAGAAATTATAACTTTGTGCCTGTTGTCTTTCTTTTTATCCACCGTCTAGCCTTTCGTTCGTCGATGTTTTGAATAAATAACAACATATTTGGCAAAAGTACCTCGGCATTCAGTTATCAGTAATACCCTTCTATGCAATCCGAAAACTGAGTTACTGACTGCGTCTCGTCCCCGAAGCAGAACCAAGCGACGACGCACTATTCACCCGCTCCCTTTGTCTCTGCGCGCGGTCCGTATTTGTTCACCCGTCTCCGCTGTTTGTGTCACTCGCTGGTCTCCTCTGTTTGAGTCACTGCAGGTGAGGACTGACACAGAACCGGCCTGTGTGATCTCCGGGGACCGACACGGAGCGCCGTCTCTCGGCGCGGCGGGAAGCTTTTTGGCGCGCCACGACTGTCGCCCTTCGACGCGATGACACTGTACCGGACACAGCACTCCGGAGAACAAGTGCGCCACCGGCCGCGGTAAACAACAGAGCAGTGCGCGCTGGGGAACTGAGGGCCTGTCGCCGGCCAGCCGGGTAGTATGTGTGGGCGGCGGGGGGGGGGGGGGGAGGATATATATATAATATATATATATATATATATATATATATATATATATATATAATAAACTCCTCTCGTGCTCACCTGCACCCCCCCCCCCACCCCCCTCCACTACCGTGGCGCAGATTCAGCACAGCAATGCCGGCCGACGCAAAGTCATGGCTCGCTACCCATCGTCGCGCCGTCGTCGACGGCCCCGAACGGACGGTGCAGACACATTTCTCACTGGCAGTGTCGACATCGACGACTTGCATACAGACGGTGTCAGCCAGGCCAACGCTGTGCCACAGGTGAAAAAGGACGCAAACATGCAGTACATCTTAAAATATAAATAAATAAAATAAATATATTTTAAGAAAGTTTTGAGAAATCGTTTGGTAAAATACAATATTTACAAATGTCTCCCTGTGTAGTAAGCAGGAGCATTTGGTGGCTCTGGAATCATGCATTTTTACACACACAAACTATCATCCGTGATTTCTTAGCATGGCTAGCAGATAATGGCGGAGCCTGCAGCGTTTCTGTCACGCTTAAACTCTGCTCCGCTGTCTTCAGGCCGGGTGATACACCAAGTGGCGGGATTGGACCGGGCGCCGTGCGCTGGGTCGAGGATGGAGCCGCGGCATGGGTCGGGGATGGAGGGCGGTATCGTACGTGACTAGGTGCGGCAGTGGGCTAGTTTGCGTCGGATGCAGCCGCGGGGCAGCAGAGGCCGGACCTCAGCTGTTTCGTTTGATAAATGGTGGCTGATGTGGTATCTGGCGATTCAGTCGGGCGGTGGAGGTAAACAAGGCCATTACATACCCACACTGGGACCGTCAGACGGAACTATCTGCTTTGTGCAACATGCTGAGATAGCAGGGAAATATACATACGCCGTTGTTGGAGTATTTTTATTCGCTTCCTATGGTGTGTTTGAAAGGTAGTGATTGTAGTTCATTTGCAGGAAAATTGCCTAACACATACACACAAATAATACGAATTAGCGATGAATGGAAAGGCAGGATTTACAACAATTAGAATGAGGTAGAATCGATAAACTAAGGGAATTGGCGAGTCAGAGCTGTCCTCCAGCATTCCAGCCCAGCAGGGGTAAATATTACTAAGCCACTAACCAACAAACAATAACTAGGAGTAGCTGCAATTGTTTTGTACATTTTATGGCTTTTACCATGACTGGTTTGTGCTCAATTTATTTGGCTCATATTGTATCACAAATGTTCTTAAAAACCATTCATCCGTAATAAAAAGAGACCGTTAGTGAAGCGGCAGCATTTCCTCCGCTTACCATGCAGGAAGTCACAGATTCGTATCCGGTTATGACCGGTTCGGGGACGGGCTCCTGATCAATCCGCAGCCCAACAGGTGGTGCATACGAGAAGAAGAAGAAAACGCCGATACTAACAGTAATTGGGCCAATCGCCTGTTGTGAGTGGCACAAATAAAATACAATATATAATGATAATAGAATGGGCGATTAAACCAACACGGACCAGCACGAGCACAGGACAAAGGGTTCCTGCCCCGACTGCTCTAAATGTACCACAACTGTGCAGGGCATACCTGGCAAGGAAACGCATAGTGCTGTGTTAACCTGTATAGGACACCTATGAAGGCCAAGACGAATGTCTCAGTTTAATTTAGATTTATCGCACAATTTCCATTAGAGGGCGGAGGGAGAGCTGCCATTTCCGGCGTCGTACTGTGCCAAGTTGGCACCGTTTTTCGCAGACAGTGGTGCTCCAGTGGTGGCACGACGACAGTGGCTCTCCTCGAACAGCGGCCGGAGAAATGTCTGGGCCATTCCGGCGCAGGCTAGACCGCTTATCATTTCTAGTTGTGCTCTTTGAATTTATAGTCGTTCTGTTGTATGACAGATGAGATAGCCTAGTTGTGTCTGATTTGTGACGCACATTGGGTACTGCCGTTATTGTGCTTGGTGCAATATCGTCCTAAACGGTCAGTGAGTCATGATAAGATGAGGTATGCTCTCATACCTCCATCAAATGTACTGTCAAGTTTTCGAGGGAAAAAAATCACGGAGTTGAGAGAAGAGGGAAGACACTTGCACTTGTACGTGAGACAAATGTAGACGTTGAATTGAGGTTGGCAAAAAGTGAATGCCTAGTTTAACAAGTCCCATCATATAATTTAAGGAACTATGGACATTAACCTACAAGCATTTGCATTAAAGGGAGTGTGCCTACTGTTTTGAACTGTCAAAACTATTTTTCCTACGATAAGTAGCTATTGTTGTGATGGTTGGATACGATGAAATTCACATCTGGAGCCCCTTTGGTTGAATTTTCACTTATATTGTTTTCGATTATTTTTCGTTTCGATATCGAAAAAACGATTCCCACTACGGTGAAGGAAATCAGAGGTAACAAATTGTTACGTGAACGACGCACCTAAGACAAGCATGATGCATGCAAGCATGATGGCCGCCCAGGCTCTGTTGTTCGGCAGCTGCTATCAGCGCGCACGAGCTGTTTGTTCGAATTGCTATTGGCCGGTGATAACGATATGCTAGCAGTGTAATCGATAGTTGCAGTGCTTTTAGTAGTGAGAAGCCATCTGGAGTCTACCCGATAACTTTTTGCTCCCAAGCAAATTCCTGGAGTCTTTGAATATCTCAGCAACTAGGGTGAATCTGGAGAAATGAAGTAATGGTTCAATTCAGAAAATTGTGTTCTATAGACCAGTGTCAATAACCCCAACTAAGCGATGTGAGTAGGCACACTCCCTTTAACAGTCAATAAACATATGAGAATACATTAGCCGTTTTCACGAAGGATTATTGCGCTGAAAAGTTTCTGAAAGATTCTGAAAGTTTTGAAAAGCTACACAACTTGTACATGCGTTTTTCGGCTAGAAATGTCCCTAATAATTTTGTAATATGTTGGTAAGAATAAAATATGTTGAGACAAGTGCGGTTTGGTGGTAATAAGCAAGATAAGTATTGATATAATCTTCCTGAAACTTTCCAGGAACATTCTATGTATACTGTTCTTGCTTATTACCACCAAACCGCAATTTTGTCAACATATTTTATTCTTACCACCATATTAAAAAAATTATTAGGGACATTTCTAGCCAAAAATCGCATGTAAAAGTTGTGTAGTTTTTCAAAACTTTCAGAATCTTTCAGAAACTTTCCAGCGCAATAATCCTTCGTGAAAACAGCTATTATTTGATTTTGAGTATGCATTAACTGTATTAGTTATAAATGTCATATGGTTAAATGAATACGGGAATATAACTAGTGTCAATGGTGTTTGAGGATCTTGCTTGTACAAAGTTAACTATAAATTATATTATTACCACCAAACCGCAATTTTGTCCACATATTTTATTCTTACCACCATATTAACCAATTATGAAGGACATTTCTAGCCAAAAATCGACCTGAAGACCTGACCTTTTTGAGACCTGAAGATGGGCTACGCCTGAAACTGTCGTCTCTTTTGCTTCATTTTTTTTAAAATATACTACATAGTATGAGGCTGTGGTTTTTATTAACTCTATTAGAAATTATACTATATGTAAATTGGTCAAATGGAAAAGGAAGGGACCCAACAATATTCACTTATGGTTGTCAAACAATATTGATGCAGGTCAAAGGCTACACTAGCACAGGAACACCTATTACCAATGCGTCTATGTTTAATTATAGCAGCTCAGGTTCTGCATTTATACATTTGACGAATGCTTTGGATTTATACATTGTCAATGATTACATATTTGGCGAAACGATGCGCAACATGCCATTGTGCAGAACAAAGACGATGAAGAAAACGTTGCTCGCTGGAAGATAAATCTGCTGATTTTCGTCCAATCTTTCAGCGCCACACGATATTTCACGTTCACACGTGATGTATCATGTTGTAGAGCTAAAGAGATGGCGTCTGACCACACACTTTGTGGTAATATTTGGAATAGGTCAGCAAAATTCTTCAAATTATACACTCAGGTCAATGACTTATTCCTACTTCTCTTCTCTGGGGATCGATGTATGATTATTTGCAGTGTTTTTGTCCCTGTTGGCCAACAAGAAAAAAATACTTCTGGTTGAAGAAGAAAAAAACACAAAAACAAGCGACTGATTTTCCTCGTACCTTATAGGCTATGCATATCTGGTTTGTATATCAAAGGTGTATGGTAACCCACCTTTGATATACAAACCAGACTTGGACTGGACTCCCTATCAGACCGGTGGTCTCAAACCTCCCGGACCGGTGGTCTCAACCTCCCGGACCGGTGGTCTCAACCTCCCGGACCGGTGGTCTCAAACCTCCCGGACCGGTGGTCTCAACCCTATCAGACCGGTGGTCCCAACCTCCGGGACCGGTGGTCTCAAACCTCCCAGACCGGTGGTCTCAACCCTCCCGGACCGGTGGTCTCAACCTCCCGGACCGGTAGTCTTAACCCTCCCGGACCGGTGGTCTCAACCCTCCCGGACCGGTGGTCTCAACCCTCCCGGACCGGTGGTCTCAACCTCCCGGACCGGTGATCTCAACCCTCCCGGACCGGTGGTCTCAACCCTCCCGGACCGGTGGTCTCAACCATATCAGACCGGTGGTCTCAACCCTCCCAAACCGGTGGACTCAACCCTCCCAAACCGGTGGACTCAACCCTCCCAAACCGGTGGACTCAACCCTCCCAAACCGGTGGACTCAACCCTCCCAAACCGGCGGACTCGCTCAACCCAATCAGACTGAGGAGCAGCTAAGTTTAAGTAGCGGGTGAGTCCGTCCCGCACCCCGCACTTAATTTTCGGTCAATTATTTTCTATGTAAATTGACGAAGATGACCATTTGCTAAAAACAAATGGTATCTGGTGAATCAAATGTGAAGGTAGTTTGCAAATTAAAACATATAAATACCGCCACATCTTGCAATTTCCAACATATTTAATTCATTAATGATGCGGAGGACATTACGACGAGTATACGATCCGATCTTCTATAAGATAATGTACTTTAGCTACGGAGATGTCATGTGACAGCGCTTATTTTAACATTCCGCTATTTTTTTGAAGGGAGTGTGCCTACTCACATCGATTATTTGGGGTTATTGACAATGGTTTATAGAACAAAATTTTCTGAATCGAACCATGCCTTTCATTTTTCCAGATTCACAATAGTTGCTGAGGCCCGAGATATTCCAAAGACTCCAGGAACTGGCTAGTAGCAAACAATTATCGGGTAGACCCCAGAAGACTTCCGCTACTAGAAGCACTGCAACCATCGATTAAACTGCTAGCATATCGTTAGGGCCGGCTAATAACAATTCGACAAAACAGCTCGTGCGCGCTGATAGCAGCAGCCGAATAGTACCGTCTGTTCCCCATCTCGCAACGCTTGATGGCCATTTGTCGACGAAGATATGAATTTAGAGCTACGAAACTTGCACATAATACAGTTCACAGTGGCAGAAACATGCTGTGCAAAACTTGGCTCTCTATCTTGCATGATGTGACCGTAATTGTATTGTCTTATGTGCGCCGTTTTACATAACATCACTATAGTGGCGATCGTTTGATAGATATCGAAAAAAATAAGCAAAAAACAATGTAAGTGAAAATTCAACTAAAGGGGCTTCAGATGTTAATTTCATCGTACCCAACAATCAAGCCAATAGCTACTTACCGTATGATTTTTTTTGGTTGACATTCCAAAACAGTAGGCACACTCCCTTTAATATCATCAGCAAAGGCAGAGATAAAAGTTCATGCAAATGTGGAATAGACTAGAAAGCAAGTAGAGTTGATAATGACGCAGCTAAATGAACACACTAATACGTTTGTTATGCATTTTTAAAGTTAGTTCGTTTTTCAGAGTCATATGTAAAAACGAAAAGACAGCAATTCTGACCGCTATTGTGTCCTTACTTCACTGACAAGACGGGCAAGAGGCATATATAAAAGTCATCTGCAAAAACATGGTTTACTAGGGCTTCTCTTTCAGACCTTTTCTAAATAGCATTTTCTTCGACGATCCTCCTATTTTCAGCCGGCTCAAACGTACTTCAGTGTGCTAATAATACTCAGGTGCGCCTGCGTAGCGGTGAACATACTTTCCGGACTTACGGATTTACTGAGATGTTTAAAGACAATCCTGACATATCTAATCCCTTGACATCTGGTTTCGCGCAAACACTCTTAAACTTAAAGTAGGAATGCAAACGAAACTCAACTTATCATGATTGCAAGTCGTCAACATTTACGCACCACTTCAGAGGTATATCTTTCCGGGAGTTAGCCCCTTGACCCCTGCACTGAGGTCAAGAAGCTCATCTAGTCTTCAATCGATGCCATTCCTAGGATCAGCACATTTATTTGATCATATACTGAATGCTGAACTGTTGAGCCAAAGTCCTGGGCACAGACAGTTCGACTAAGTTTATCTACCGTGCGGGCGAGGCTGGGGTGATTCTCTCTCCCCGATCTAACGCTGTACTGCATGTGGTGCTGGCCCACAAAGTTCTGCGGCACCGGCACCAGGACATGTGGACTGTGCTGTTTTGAAAATGTAGTGATGTCCATAACCACTCAACGCGCCAGAAACGCCACCTGCATATTCCCCGTTGTCAAATGGCGTGTGGCCAGCTGGAGCTCGCGTGCAGAGTGGCAGCACTGTACATTGTACAATTGTACAACGCCCTTCCGCCTACCACGTCTGAATGCCCTGTGGACTTGACTACAATGTCAATCAGAACGGCTACAAAGTCGCATGCACTCATATGCATGCAAATCCAGGGGCGCAGCCAAACCTTCAGAAGGGGGGGGGGGGGGGGGCAAGCCCCTGAGCGAGGCCCCTCCCCCCCCAAAAAAAAACCCCTGGATATGACAAATTCTACGGATTTCGGCCACTTCATTTTGTAAGACCCCCTTTTTAACAATTTGTCTTCGTCAACTTTTGATGAGCTGGATTAGACCAGGATCCTAAAGAGGCATTATACTGAGCGCATTACTAATTTGTATTGTTACATACAGGAGAGAAAACCTATTTTAGCTGACAACAGGTGTGGGTCGGCTTTTGAGTATCGGGGGGGGGGGGCGGCTGAAATGACGAAAAAATATCCCATTTGTATACTTGTATTTAAGCCTTTGAATATTGGTATGTGGATTTACATGTTATTACGAGCGAGCGCGAAGCACTCGCTCGTCCTTCCGTGGTATATGGGAAAAATATTAATGTGAGCGGCCCGGCCCGACCCGATCCGACCCGGCCCGGCCCGGCCCGTGGCGACGCTTTTGAGAAGCTAATATCTCTGCAACCGCACGTCCGATTGAGAAGCGGGTTTCTTTGCTGAGTAGACCCATCCCACCAAACCTGTTTGAGACCGGTGCCGACTCATGTGGGTCACTACCATTGCACGTGCCGCGTGCCGCGTGAGGGGTGTTGAAAAGTGTTTTCTCGCAAAAACTCCGCAACGGCTGGCCGATTGTGTTCAAATTTGGTGTGTGTTTAGGGATCCCTCCGCCGCCGCCTTCCCACAAGTCAGGGGTGGGGTGCCTCTGCACGTGCGCACGTGCACACCCCTATTCTATATCTCAGGAACGGCTTTGCCGACTGTGTTCAAATTTGGTGTGTGGTTAGGGACCTCTCAGCCGCCACTTTTCCACAAGTCAGGGGTGGGGTGCCTCTGCACGTGCGCACGTGCACACCCCTATTCTATATCTCAGGAACGGCTTTGCCGACTGTGTTCAAATTTGGTGTGTGGTTAGGGACCCCTCCGCCGCCGCCTTCTCACAAGTCATGGGTGGGGTGCCTGTGCACGTGCGCACGTGTACACCCCTATTCTATATCTCAGGTACGGCTGAGCTGATTGTGTTCAAATTTGGTGTGTGGTTAGGGACCCTCCGCCGCCGCCTTCCCACATGTCATGTGTGGGTGCCTCTGCACGTGCGCACGTGCACACCCCTATTATATATCTCAGGAACGGCTGAGCCTATTGTGTTCAAATTTGATGTGTGGTTAGGGACCTCCAGCCGCCAATTTCCCACAAGTCAGGGGTGGGGTGCCTCTGCACGTGCGCACGTGCGCACCTTTTTTTGTATCTCAGAAACTACTTGCCCTATCGAGTTGAAATTCGCCATACATTTCCTTCGCGCTCGCTCATTCATCGCCGACTACGGCGCCTTACTGGTAGTAGGTAGGTATTTGTTACGTAGTTCCGCGAAGCGGCGCGAATTTTATTTTACAAGTTGCCTGATAAAACCCAGAAATATTGGTGTTGGGCCTTGTAGAGAATAAGAAGCTAAAAATTATATTAATTCAATTCACCGTTACAACGAATCGAAGACGATGACTATGGCTTCGTTATGACGATGACTACCGATGTGACGCCGCGAAGCGGCGTGAAAATGTTAATTTTAGGTCCTGGAAAACGAAAGTTTAATATTGGAACCAGACCGTGAGTGGAGCAAAGATAGGAACCTCTTTTCCTGATTGCACATCTCGGTATGATGACAAATATTGAAATGAAGGTAGTTTTTCATATACATTAGCCTCCGATAGTAAATCTCGATGACCGGTAGCAGTCAGCGCTCAATAGTACATATGATAATAACCGAAGGTTGGTTTCACAAGGATAACACTATTCTTTAGAATTGTGTTTCCTTGTGAAACAAACCTGAGCTGTTCGATTGTAATAACTGTATACATTTACATATGTATCGACCTGTAACAAACAACTGGTAACAGTGCAAATGGTTTGAAAGCAGCAAGAGGCAGAACGACTTTTCCGCACACAAATGTCCCTGTGGATCTGGAGAAGCCTGGGTGAGATGGCTTGGGGAGAAGGTCCTAGCCTGTACCCACTATTAGCTCTTCGTTCCAGCAAATTGGGCACCACTGGAGCAGCTTCTGGGTGCCGATTTCCTCGTCTTTGCGTTCGCGTCACCTTTTTGGAAACTCGGCAGACTAGCTAAACATGTAGCCTGCTTGCAAGTGAATATAGTTTATGAAGGGAATGGGCCCTGGGGCCAGCAATTATTGCCAAGGAGAGCCTCTGCCAGACACTTAATGAAATTAATTTCCCCATTTTCCAAATTTGAATATGCAATTGCGAAACTTGTGTTATGCCGCGAAGCGGCGCGAAATTTTTCATTTTGACTGCTACAAAGGCAATTTTACGATACATTGTTAATTTTATGTGTGTGTGGGGGGGGGGGGGGGGAGGGGTCGACCCCCCTTCTAAGAGTATGTGTGTGTGTGGGGAGGTCATGATCCCCCCCCCCGACCCTCCCGTTGGCGACGCTCCTGACTGATAAATATTGCAGCACACCCTCTCCCGAGAGGGAAATAGTTAAATTGTTTTGTACTTCCTTCCCCCCCCCCGCCCGAATTAAAAAAAACGGATCAGATTGATTAAATTTCCATTTTTAAACCCAAGAAAACATTGCACTAGGTGGGTCATAATATAGCACATCACCGCTCATTATGACCGCGCCGACCACGGCTAGCAGGCGCTCCAGCTATAGCAGGCGCTCCAGGCGACGGCTAGCAGCCGCCAGCCCCTGGGCAGGCTCGAGGGCCCCTTAACAGGATCAATGGACCATTGGGAAAGCTCAAGATGCCCTTGAACAGACTCTGATGGCCCCTAGACAGGTTTAAAAGGCCATGGAACAGACTCAATGGGGCAAGCTCGAGAGGCCCATGGGCAGGTTCAAGAGGCCCCTGAACAGACTCAATGGGCCCCTGGGCAAGCTCAAGAGGCACCTGGGCAGACTCTAATGGTCCCTGGGAAGGTTCGAGAGGCCCCTGAACAGACACGATGGGCCCCTGGGAAGACTCTAATGCCCCTGGGCAGGTTCGAGAGGCCTCCGACCAGACTTTAATGGGCACCTGGGCAGGCTCGAGAGGCCCCTGGGCAGGTTTTGGGAGCCTCTGGACATGCTTGAAAGGTTATTGGACAGGTTTGTGCGCCCTTAAGTGGGCTCGATGGACCCCTGGACATGCTTGAGAGGTCCCTGGGCAGGTTTGTGGGGGCCCTGCGTGGGCTCATGGGCCCCTGGACATGCCCAAAAGGCCCCCTGAGTTGCCTTGGAAAGCCCTCCAGTGTCTCTGAAAGCCCTTGACATGTACCAGAGTGACCCCTCGCCTGGTTTGAGGGCTCCTCTGTGGCTTTTTAAAAGCCATTTAGCTAATGAAAAATGGTATCTGGGTCAATATCGGTGAGGCCCCCTGTGACCCGTAAGGGGAAGGGGCAATTGCCCCCTTGCCCCCCTCCCCCTGGCTGCACCCCTGTGAAAATCACTCCGACATGCCTTTTATATAGACAAATCAGTGAGAATAGTGATACTCTCTACCAGGAAAGGCCATCTCTGTCTCGCTCTTCTTCGTATAAAGCGCGATAGCTGTCCTCTGATGTCGACGCCATTCTTCGTTAATCTCAGAGAACGCTGCAGAGCGGGGAGCAACCGCGTGGCGAAATTTCATTATCTGTTTATTGCACTTTACGAGTACAATAGGGGCAATATTGCGTATTTATTGCAGCTTGAGCCAGCGCCTGATCACCAGAGCGAAGGAAAGGAGGCTGCTTTGCGGAGAAAGTCAGGTATTTTTCACTAGAAGGGTTGTCATTTACCTCATTGGCGAGGAAACCGTGGCGATTGCACTGTAATGGGATGGCAATGTCGTTGAGGCAGCCGAGAGATTCAGAAACCGTTGAAAACGCGAACAGAAGCTGGACGTACCGTATAAAACGTGCAGCCAGCCGCCTGAACAGATGCTGTACCGCACAGCACGTCTCACCCGCCGCCTGAACAGATGCTGTACCGCACAGCACGTATCACCCGCCGTCTGAACAGATGCTGTACCGCAGAGCACGTCTCACCCGCCGCCTGAACATATGCTGTACCGCACAGCACATCTCACCCGCCGCCTGAACAGATGCTGTACCGCACAGCACGTCTCACCCGCCGTCTGAACAGATGCTGTACCGCACAGCACGTCTCATCCGCCGTCTGAACAGATGCTGTACCGCACAGCACGTCTCACCCGCCGTCTGAACAGATGCTGTACCGCACAGCACGTCTCACCCGCCGTCTGAACAGATGCTGTACCGCACAGCACGTCTCACCCGCCGCCTGAACAGATGCTAAACCGCATAACATGTCCTACCAGCCGCCTGAACAGATGATGTACCACACAGCACGTATCACCCTCCGCCTGAACAGATGCTCAACCGCATAACATGTCCTACCAGAAATAGATACTGCAGTGCAAGTTGCGTGCTTTCCATATAGCGCAACAAGGTCTTTTTATCTGTATTGTATTATGATATTTGGTAAACCACAAGGTTATGCAATGCGTGGCGCTGCAACGTACAGCACTATGGAAACAGGTCACGTCTTTTGACAAGCGAACACGGAACCTCCGACTCGTCCTATTTCACTGTGTTATTTCAGCCGACCAGCCATGCCTCTGAGCACGTCCTGTGGGTGTCTGGCGGCGGCACGTGGCGGCGTGTGCCGCCTCCGTGTCCGTGTCCGCGTGTCGTGACCGGCGGCGGCTCGCCGTGCGGTGCCGTGTAATTGTCTGCAGATGGGCCGGCCGGGGTGCCTCCGGTGAGCAATGGTTCTGCCGGGGCGCCGCCGCCGCCGCCGCCGCCGCCGTCATACAGCATATTACCGACGCGGCGTCCAGAGTCGATTAGTCGGCCAATATATTGGATAAGTTGTCAACTTGCTGCGCTGGCCAGCCGGCACCCGGGCGGTTCGATTAGCGATGCGACGCGCCGCCGCCGGTGGCCCGAGAAAAACGGTGAGCCAGTGGATAATACGCCGGACGGTGGAAGCTACAAGATCGCCTTGACGAAGTGTGACTGCCCTCAGTTTGGAGGTTGATTTGTAACACGTTCAGTTTCCTGTAGTGGAATATATTTCCAGCTACTGCCACCTAGAATACAGTTATTTAATTAATAAATGGAACAATGCGTGTCATTGTCCGAGTTATTCAAAGTTATACTTACGCTTAGAACCTCAGTTCAAAGGCAGTTAGATATGAGTTGGAAAAAGTTTAACAACTTGTTCATTGTAAAAAGTTGTTCAAAATAATAGTTTGTGCTAACAATATATTAATTAATTAATAATAATAAATAAAATACGCGTTAGAAAAGTTTGGCTTTTCTTTTTTGATTAAAATAATATATTATTAGCATAGGTAAATGATCATTTTGAACAACTTTTGTTTCACAAAGCAGTTAATAGAAGAAGAAAAAACAGTAAGTTTGCTGCTAGCTCTTAAAAGCCATAGTTTGCCATTGCTTTTGGATTTAGACTTTTAAGTCTCCAAACTAAGAATTTATATATATTTCGGACATAAAACCGAATTGACAAAGAACGCATTTTGTCATTGGTTTAAAGGAAACTGTTCACCTTCTCGGCGTTTAATATGTACTGTACCACAATCGGGCATCGTACTCCCATCGCTGATTGGTTGATTTGTTGACGTTACATCCGGGTTTTTGATACACTCTCTGGCACGTAGTCTCTGATCACGACGCCTCGCTAATATCCTCTCATCGGCCCGGGCGTCCCGGCGGCCTCTTGTCAGATACTGCCGCCTACTATAATTACATAGTAGGCGGTAGGCGGAGCCAGAGTCAGGTCAGGTCTACCCACTGGTGTTGTATGACGTCACGTGTCATACAAAGATAAACTTACCTTTTCTCCACAGATATCCATATATGGTCCAAACCAAAGTAATATTCGTGTTTTTGAACTCAAAATGCCCCTAACTGCCAACTATCAAGCAATATGTCAAGGAAATCCCGCTCCGTATCCCTTATAAGGGTAACACATCAGCCAATCAGCGATGGGAGACAGGACGGATACTTGTGGTACGGTATATATTAAACAAAAAACAAGGTGAACACTGAACAGTTCCCTTTAACGATATATAAGAGTCATCTTCTGATTATGATACCATTTCTAATGCTCGATAAAAGCAACGAAATGTAGCTATGATTAGTCGGAGTTATATTATGACAGATTTTCGATCCAATGGTGGATCGTCGAATATATCATTCAATATTGGTTCGCAATTAAATGGTAAGCATGACTCAAGGTTACCCATCTGTCGGCTGAGCAGTATAAATTGAATGTCACCAGCCGACTGCATGATGAATCATACATAACTGACTGACTTGGAAGCCACTGGCACCAATGCGGTTATCTTTGCGAGCTATGGCGGCAGCCAGTTAAATTGGCTCATATTTTATTGAGAATATGCCTCAGTAATCCGGTTGGTACGCTGTGAGAGCACCCACGGTGCTGGGTGACAGGTAGCACCCATGGTGCTGGGTGACAGGTAGCACCCACGGTGCTGGGTGACAGGTAGCACCCACGGTGCTGGGTGACAGGTAGCACCCACGGTGCTGGGTGACAGGTAGCACCCACGGTGCTGGGTGACAGGTAGCACCCACGGTGCTGGGTGACAGGTAGCACCCACGGTGCTGGGTGACAGGTAGCTTGCTCAAACTGCGGGCAAGGTTTGCTGCAGCCGAAATAAACTTGCGAGTTTATAACGGTCTGCACTGCCGCAGTTGTCTATAATTGAGTACTTCACTAAACCTTTGAAGCGAGGCTGAATGAGAAGCAACGTTCTGCGTACGGAAACGGCTGATGTCGAGCCGTTCGCCGAGCTCGCCTTCACCTCGTCGCTAAATCCGTCTGACCGGACGACAGAAGGTCAACACTCACCAAACACCCCGAGCCGGTAGTTGATGGAAATGACCACCACCTCGCCGAAGCTGGCCAGTACGCCGCCGTCGTACACGTTTCCAGACGACCAGAGGTACGAGTCGCCGTGAATGTACACCATCACCGGGTACAGGTCATCACCGCCTGCAACAGACAGACACGGGTGAGTCCGCGGCTTGAGCGCTGCGCGACAGGCTGACAGTCTGGCTGACGGTGCAAGTCTGACGGTCTGAGAATAGGATTGGGTCAGATAGGGAATGAGAAAGCGATGCATGGCAGCGGGAACTGAGAAGTGGTCAGTGTCAACTTCTATGACAGTGCTTCGGATGATTTCATAGTACATGCAATAGCAATGGATAAATTTGTTGGTAAACTCATGATGCGAAAGCAACAAACGGGAATGAAGGCCGCTCCAGTAAACTATTATGTTTTCCAGGTCGGACGTGTCTCAATATATAACCCACGTGAACCAGAAGGGTGTTTTCCATTAGCTTGCTGTCCGCTGCGCTATGAACAATGGACATGTTAACAGGACATTTATAAGCAGGGAGCCTCCAGGGCTGGCGTTTACCCCATTGCATGCTGCACCGTCCAGGATGTCATGTGAACTAAGCAGCACGCGTCGTGAGGTTTGAATCCCCCCCCCCCCCCCCCATTGCCCCTCAACCCCAATTAATTTGTTTTATTTTACTATTATGGTAGGTACTTAGATATGCCAAATGCTTTCTACTAATCGAACTGGTTTCACTTGAGACAATAGCATACGTAAAGGTGCTATCTGTTGAGCTGTCATCTCATACATATTTATAAACTAACCCTTTTCTGTTTTCTGTATCATGCCTATTCGGGCTGCTTTCGCAGAAAGCTGGGGTGGCTGCACCGCTGCTTACAGATCATGTGTTATTCCGCCCGCCCATTCCCCACGCCAGACAGTGAATAGAGGTGCAACATAATCGCATCTCTTGTTTGCATTTGTAGGTTGTGTGTCTTATTCCTTTTCTGCTTCGGGAAGTCGTGGTGTTTTAATTGTGACGACTTGGATTCCAGTTCGTTTTCAAAAGCATCTTATCCTGTAAAGCTTCCTATTATAATAGTTCACGTATAGTGGCAGTATGAACATCTGAACTACCTGCTCAGTTATCAAAGGCACATGCGAACTGAGCAGGCAGAGAACAGTATCAAGTAATGTATGTGCGGGATGCTATTAACGCCAATGTCCTGCAGTGGGTTGGAATAGCGCAATCGGATGGTGGCTTTGGAGTCAACGCGCGATGACCTCATCTTCACAAGGTCACACTCCAGCTAGCCTACGAAACCAAGAAGATGCGACTACCCTTTCAGCTAAATGCGGACACGGTAAGTGGGATTTAGGCCAGTAGAAGAGACTCGGAAATGACAGCTCACCGGACAGTTCCATCCGCCGTGAGCATCGGCATTATGAAGCACCTCTTAGCTCTATTATGCAGCTGTATTTAATCTTCCTCTTTTAGTTTACGGCCGATCACAGGTATCATTGCGGTATTATTGCCACGTTTTGTATTGCAGAGCGTCTGCTGACGTCAATATAAATACACACATAATCCGCCATGTGTGTGGATGTAATAACAAATATTTGGAGTGTGTTTCCCTGTATAATGCATTGCATAGGTATGGCACGGAATCGAAATAGAAACGCACTGAATGCACCTGACCTAGCAGCAGCGAGCCGGCACTCGCGCTCAGACAGATCAGCGATCGGTGTCTCTCTCGGCCGTTTTTGATCGCTCACAGCCAACGATCGACCCGATGCCAGACAGCCGGAGAGACAGCGACGAGACAGCCGGCGAGACAGCGACGAGGAAGCCGGCGAGACAGCAGCGAGACAGCGGGCGAGACAGCGTCGAGAAGCGACG
This sequence comes from Chirona hameri, assembly GCA_036785665.1. Classification (NCBI taxonomy): domain Eukaryota; kingdom Metazoa; phylum Arthropoda; class Thecostraca; order Balanomorpha; family Balanidae; genus Chirona; species Chirona hameri. The sequence continues at coordinate 31,439 of JAXIVJ010003051.1, forward strand.
GACAGCAGCGAGACAGCGACTGACAGCAGCGAGACAGCGACTGACAACAGCGAGACAGCCGGCGAGACAGCGACGAGACAGCCGACGAGACAGCGACGAGACAGTTCGACGAGACAGCGACGGACAGCAGCGAGACAGCCGGCGAGACATCAGCGAGACAGCGGCGAGACAGCGACGGACAGCAGCGAGACAGCGACTGACAGCAGCGAGACAGCCGGCGAGACAGCGACGATACAGCCGGTGAGACAGCGGGCGAGACAGCCGGTGAGACAGCGGGCGAGACAGCGACGGACAGCAGCGAGACAACTAGCGAGACAGCGGCGAGACAGCGACGAGCCAGCCGGCGAGACAGCGACGGACAGCGGCGAGAGACAGCTCGACGAGACAGCGACGGACAGCAGCGAGACAACCGGCGAGACAGCGGCGAGACAGCGGCAGTGACGGCGGTGGTAGTGACGGCGACGGCGGCGGCGGTGGGCGGCGGTGGGCGGCGGTGGCGGCGGCGGTGGTGACGGTGATGGAGGCGGTGACGTCGACTGGCTTGGCACGCCCATTAGCGTCTGACAGACGCATATGGAACGACGCTGTCGACATGTGGGTGTGGGGCTGTCTGGTACACGCCACAACCTCCATCTGCTCCTCATCCCTTCTCGGCAGATAGAGTTCATTTTCCCTGTTACCTATTTCTTTTTCTTCCTTTTGTTAATACATTTAGTCCGAATGTTTGATTGGATGGACTTCCGAGATCAGGACTCACGCTAAGCAAGGCTTGTTGCGTGGGCCCTGACCCCACCATCTGATCGAGCAATTCCAGGTCATCGTCAGAATTTAGTGGCGAAAGTTTAACATCCCCTAGCGAAAGGGGACGGTCCGCCCGGCCCGCTCGCTTCAGCTGACCTTGAACGCTGATACAGCTTTTTAACCCTTCCGTTTATACTCTTATTCAGAATAGTTTGGTGAACTATGTTTAAGGTGAGTACAAAGGTACGAAAGATATGGCATGAATTGATGTATCTACCAAACAAAGTTTTGCTTTCGATTGGTATTGTCATGTGTGGTGTCAAGAGAAAGTAATGACTAATGAATATTGGTTTACTTTATAGTGCAGACTAGTGCTAACCCGTCCGCTCCGCTGGACGATCACAGGTCAAGTGGTGGTGCAAGCCAGTGATAGGCAATTAGGGATTGATAACCCGTGCTACCCGTGACACACCCTTCGTACCTATCATACGTTTTTGTACCCGTCATACACCCGAGGTATCCGTCAAAAACCTACGGTGCCCAACATACACCCGTGGTACCCGTTGTGCCCTTGTGGAACACGCGATAAACCCGATATAGTCGGTACTCACCCATTATACCTGTAGTACACCCATGGCACCCGTTATAAACCCATTAAACCCGTGAAAACTCCACCCCGGCTAAGCATATATTTATATATATATTTTTAATCTCTGGAACGGTAGATCCATATAAAATAAAGGGATCACTGTTGGCACGAACGTGACAGTCACCCACTCATACACCCTTCCACTCTTCATCCATGACATTAAACTAATTACCTGGTATCTCCTGGATGGTGGTACCCACACCAAAAGAAGAGCACGTGCAACCCCCCCCCCCTTCCCCACCCATCCATCCCCCACAATGCATCCATGCTTAGCTATGTTGATCACTATATCTAATTCTGTCCCAATTATCTGGAGTCTCCTGGATGCAGATACACACATCAATACACGTGTCCGTGAGCACCCCCCCCCCCCCCTCCCCACCCATGCATAGTTATGTCGCTCCATGCAAAGAGGTTGACCAATTCACCCGTTAACCCGTTAGCCCATTTATATGTTTTCCAAAGGCAGCTTGGAAGCGTATTAATGCCGATCCCCTGAAAGAAGCGCCCTGCTGAAATGCTCATGTGCATAGTACATATTAACTGGGATAACTGGGACCTTTAAATTCGTTGCGGATAGACAGACAGACAGACATACAGGCGCTTATCAAATAGTAATATAACTATGTTACTTACTAATACGTTTAACACGAATTAACATTTGTTTTATGTTGAAGTCAGAGTTAGGGTCAGAATACAAGCACATAGTTTAGCAATCATTTCTTTCTATTTGAAAAATCTTTAAATCAATGAAAATATAAACCAACTCATCCGTCTCTTTCAATTTGTTTTTCGAGCAAATTACATGCTGCAAAGCAGGTTGCGCATTTTTCTGGACGATTTCGCCGTAGCTAATTAACTCCGTGGCACGGAACTGAATCACTCTTTAGCCAGCGCAATGTTCCGGCGCCAAAGCGAGCGCTAAAGTGTAAAGCCACCCGGACTTCCTTCAAAACAGTCAAATTAATTAGGCAGAAACAGTGGGCGTCGTCTGATTCCGGCCTGCGTTGGCGGCAGTTCATATTTCTAAGTCAGGATGAGAAAATATTCCTCAAGTTCACACCCCTTGCGCTCCACCGCTCTGCTGCAGCGGGCTGGTTGACTTATGTGGCCGTGCCCTTCCGAGGTGTTCTGGTAGCCACCGGTGGTTGACACCGCTGGTTGACGAGGCAGACAAATCAACCGCTTCCAGCACCTGCAAACGGTCGCTATTCGGTTGGGACCCTCGCCACAGTTGTATGCTGATCTCTGTAGAAAGCGTTCTGTTTCACCCGAACAAATCTGTTGGATAGGCAGAAAGAGGAACGGGATGGGCCCCGAAAGTAAATAATTACAACAAGATGCTGAACTTTGTTTTTTGTACATTGCAATTAATGGCCTTGATATCTATTGATACTGTTGTTATAGAAGAGGAGGAAATTTGTGGAATATTGGAAGGTGAAATACTCAAAATAGCATACCCTGTTGTGATTGAATGTTGGATAACAAGTATATTTTATAATTTCTGTCATTGCCTTGTTCATTCTGATGACAACCTCTTTCGTTGTCATACTAGCGAGAAACGCTAAAATGCAATATTCAAGGTAATTATATCTGTATATTTGTCCTTAGCCTAGCTTGCAACCGTATCATTCATTCGCGTACGAGCAAAACAGTACAACTCATATTAGTAGAACATCAATGCGTTTTCGGTTTGTATGACAACTTCTGTGAGAAAAGATGTTTTCGAATGTAACGCATGCCGTATTGGTAATGACAGCGAGTTGGTTTTGATCCAATATGTGCAATGTTGCAGCCCCAGTATTAGTTACCTGGGTCTTACTGCAGTGGCTCATTCACTTGACGCTGTCGGGCGGTTAAAAATAATGGGCATGGTCCGGGGATTTCCCAAAGTGGCACCGTTTTTGGGGGTTTTGGGGTTAAGCTTTTGGGCTTAACAGCAGTATCAGCACAGTATCGAACACGTAGCTTGATGTGGTTTCTAAAGGTAACGTAACTTTGGTAATTTAACAGAAACAACTCAATGTTAGCGTGACTAAATATTGTAACACTTCACAAGCGTCAGATGATGGGTTTAAATATTGCTCCCCTTGTCTGATCTTCCGAGTGTTATATTCCAAAGTACATTTTCATAAACATGCATTCCTTTTGGTTTAAGATTGCTTCATATGGTGAGCAATATCTACAAATAAGACACTGCTTTTAAGTGTTAACCCTCGCCCGGGTAGGGGAGTGGATGCCCCCCCTCGCTTTTTTTCTGGAATAACTCGCGTAGTTTCCAACCGATTGCGATGGAACTTGCAGTACCCTACTTTTGAAAGAAAAAAATACACATGTTCTGAAAATTTTAAATTTCTAACCCTCATGACCCGTGACCTGTTTCTTAGGCGCAACTGGCGTCCCGCAGTATCGATGCTTGTACATTGTGCAGTTTCCGAGTGTTTGTTGTTCAGGAGCATATGCACAGGTGTTTCGAGGTGACACTTGTGGTTTCCACTGAGATTGTGACTTCGGTTGACCTTTTCAGAGGTCACCTGATGATATTGACCTCCGATGACCTCAGATGACTTTTTGTTGGCTTATAGCGGTTTCTAGGACATTTTGTGACGTTGATTTCAAATTTGGGATCCATTTTACATAATTATATGTTCTACTGGGGTCATGCGCTTCAACAAACAGGTCAACCGAGGTCACTGACCTAAGATCACCTGACATGACCTTTTTGGAATTTGGCAGTTTTAGGACATTTTGTGATGCTGATTGCGAATGTGGCACCCATCAAGCATTATGATATGCTCATTCACGATTCTAGCTCGATAAAATTAAATTTATACGCATTTACAATTTTGATGACTTTTGGGTCATTGACATGACCTCAGAGGTCACCTAATGACTCAATACCTTAAAATTGGGTATCGGCGGCTTCCACTTGTCACAAGCAATACGCTCGTCTTCGAATATAATATTTAGCTCAATTAGGGGCGAAACGCTAAGGGGGGGGGGGGGTCGTACCAACCCCCCACCCGAACACGTAGTGATTTTGCCCTACCCGGGCGAGGGTTAATACATTTTCATTTGAGGTGAGTCACTGTCTTGACCATTCAATACATCTACCAAAGAACTATCGCTTGCAACAAATTGCCCATGTGTAATGGAATAATATAATCGCTTGTAATGTAATCGCTTGCCCACGCGTCATCGAAAGTCGTGAAGTTGTATACCAATTTTATCAAATGAGTTAAGTTATTTGTAGATAAACACAAACTTTAGATTTCCGCAGCACCAGAACATAAAACAAATGTTTCTAGCACGTTAGCCTATAAACATGGTGCCTGTAAGGTTTCAAAACTTTCCAATAATAGGACTGTCGAATACACGCCACAAACGGAAACAAACAGCAGCCGGCACACCCAAATAACACGGCAGCAATGCCAGACCATCTCAATAACATGTCCTGTCCAATGCATGCTGCCGGCTGGAAACCGTGTGCTATCTTTGAACGCGAACTTTCCTCTGCTGCCTCCAAAACAGCCGTGGTGAGAACATGTTCTCAGTCGCCTCCTGGGGAGGGGCCCAGATGGTTCACCATTTCAGCCTTTGGCGGGAGCTTTCCGCGCCCAGTGCTGTGAGGAAGTTGAAATTTGGATGTTGTTTGGATAGCATGTGTTAGTGGCAGCGTGAAGTTACCGAAAATATGAGTTTGGAACAAGTTGTAATGAAATAGTGTTGTGAAGCAGAGATGTTTGCATGTTATACGAATCGTTTTATCTGTATATGACACGCTTCGAACAGTTAACTTGCTGGGTACTTATGAGCAACATTGTATCTTCGGTGTGCAAAGGAATAGGGCAGGGTTTTACGCTAAGTAGTGCGACTGCCTGTCAATACTTCTCAAACAAGTAATGGAAGTTGTTTCCAAGTAGTTCCGAGAAGAATCCGCCTTATGTCTAATTAACAGAAACTTCACGCGCTAACCAGACATACAAAAAACAACCAGTGCTTTAGTAAACGAGCTCTCACTCATACCTGACTGGCAACGCCTAGATAGATACAATATTTCCATATTCCCCAGAAGCTGGGGAGTCTGGGCCGGTCCTGTTCCAGACTGCCGGAGCTCGACCAATCAGCGCAATGCCGCGAGTGAGCAACTTAGCGAGGAGTTCCTCGTGGCCTGCACGAGCAGGGTCCTCCGAATTGATTTGCGATTAACTGCTTATAAGCATATTGTAAACAAATGTTCGTGCTCTGGCCTCGCAAACTGAAGTTATTTCTTCGGTAAGTTTAGGTTGCTACCTTCCTCTCAGTCCAGCGTTGCTTCGTATTTCCTTCAGTCCACAGCTATACTGTCCTCGAATGACGGAACCACTTTGCCCACGCAATGAACTCTGCATCGCGTAGAAAGCGACCATAATCCCGCACGTGCCCGTTACGGGCCGACAACTTTTCTCGAGCGGCGCGCAAACTTTCGTGCGCCGCAGACATGTTCCCGCACAGAAGCTCGTATATTCAGCATGGAAGCGCACATCGAAGGGGCTGGAAGGCAGACGATTTACGATTATACTCTCCCGAGCACGAGCTGCCAACAACTTGGGCCGTCGTTGCCTGTCGACCGAAATCAGACGGTGACCTGTGGCGATAAATTGCGTCTTGTTCGGCACACCTGCCAGCAAACAGACTGCGAACGATTCTGGTTGAACGGACGCTGGTGTGCTGTTGCCGCGACAGCTAGCACTAGTTTCCATCGACACATACAACACTTCTCTGCAATAAAACAAACCATGCGCTGTCACTATTTGTAGTTGTGGGTTTTTGGACTCAACAATACAGAATGAGTTTAGCGAGACGCTACGCATCTTGGAGAGACAAAATGGACGCGCTTATCACCTCACTCTGCTGTAGCGTACCACATAGCTCTTGATTTAGCCAGTCGAGTGCATAGCGATTTAGCCAGCTGCAGGCACGTAGCCAGGATTTCGGGCAGAGGGGGGGGGGGGGGGGCAACTCGAAAGGGCTTCCTTTCCGAGCGTTGAAAGGACCCCAATGGCAGTGGCGTACCCAGGATTCACTCCAGAGGCGGGGACAATTTTTTTATCGGGGGCATAAAGTACCCCCACCCAAAAACAAATTCACCGGAATTGGCCCACTACATTTTTAGAGTGGCATATTTTCAACAATCTGTCTCTCTAAAAATGTAAAAAATCATTCATTTTCTGTTCGACCAGGGGGACTCAAGGTAGGTACCTCCACAACAACTCGCCGTATTTTGGCCGGGCCGGTCAAATGTACGATGAGTTTTGTGAGAGTAACGTGGCCACAGGCCCTATTTCGTGTACTGATGCGCTAGCCAAAGGGGCCAGGTCCAGTTGATGATCCAAAGGTCTTAGTTGCTCATCCATGAAGCCCCAGATCGGCCTTCCAAGGGCCCCGGTCGACCCTCTAGTTGCCCCGGTCGATCCTCGAGGGGCTCAGCTAACCCTCCAGGATCCCCGGCCGCCCCTCCAAATTGGAAGGGTGCCCGTGACCGTGAGCATTATTGTGCTACAAACAAAATTACCGCAACCATATTGAAGGAACTGTGATGTTGTGTTTGTTAGTTTGTTTTTGCTGGCAATAGTAATTTTCGCCGAACCAGCAATACAACTCCGTTAAAAAGGTGGGAAGCGCGGCGATAAGCGGGGGTGTGGGGCGGTACCCTCCCTTTGCCGAGCCCCCCCCCCCCCTACCAACAGAATGTCAAATCAAATGAAGGGCCATATAATTCGCATCTTCTTGACATGCCAGCCAATTCAAAATAAAAAAGCACAAATAACTTAACTGTATTAGACCGAATGTCGATACTCGATGCATCAAGGGATAGATAGAGTCCAAGTTCGTGGTCAAACGCGACGCCAGGCAATGTCTGTGACCAATGCATTACAACAATCTGGACAGCGGACTCAACCCCGAGACTCCGGCCGGCCCTCCCGGCAGGGGCGGATACAGGGGCGGATGCGGAGCTGTTCTAGAGGGGTGGGCCTATTGTTGGATGAACTTTGGAGTAAAACAAACCATGAATATACCTAAATACCTGTGGACATACTCCTGCTCACACTGCCATTTAGCTATTAGTGTGACGTAGGACTATTTGAGTGACTGTGAGTGTGATTGAGAGTGTGAGGCTAGACATAGCTTGCAAGCTTAAACAAGCTTAGCTTCAGAAATTAGTTTTTTTAACTTGGTACACCACAGGTATAAAATGTGCAAATGTCTCAAGTGCACCTTATTAAATTCTGGAGAAATCTGCCCTAACAAATCTAATGACAATTGTTCTTGGCAGATAAATGATGTATCCAATATGTGCTGCAACTTGGCAGCAGCTATAAGTTGTGACTTGTTGCAACATAGCATCCCTGACAATTGTGTCCTGCCTCACAGTTTCATGCATCTGTAACTATTGTGGGGGCTACTTCCAAAGTGGGTGTGTGGTTTAGTGGGTGCGTTCAGTTTAACAATCAGTTCAAGATTCTAGCCACCATGCTTTGCTGGAATGTCTGCTGAGTTTTTATGTATGTGTCTTTGGCTTTGTGATGTTTTTTTCAACTTAAAGGAACATTCAAGTCAACCCCTCAGGCCTCACTCGTATTGCCTTTATTCATTGTAGGTTGAAATAACCTATCAAAATATTGTTTCAGTGTTTGTAGAAGGCCCACCATGCTACTTCCAATATCCATTCACCTACCTAGGTCATAGGTGCATCAACACTCCTTTTTTCTCCTGGTGATTTCCATGTTCCTGTGATCATTATTATCCCAATGGACAGAGGCTCCATTGAGTCCATTGTGAAAGGAAAATGTTAAATTCTGAACAACTTTGTTTTGAAAGTACCTACCTTGGTAAAATAAGATGACTGCCCTGACATGAGCTATCATTCAATGTAATATGCATGATATGACCATGCTGTACATTTTGTACTAGGTACATATTTCAGTTCAGTTTGTTTTCAGTTTGTTACATCCACACATTATTATGGGCAGAAATCTAAAAGTATTTTTCCAGTCAAATTCGCAGACTGAGACGATTATCCAACTTACCCAGATATGTAGGTAGATAATGTATGTAATATAAATACACAGGATATGTAGGTAGATAATGTATGTAATATAACTATACACTTATCTTACCTTTGCAATGCATCATATATAGTCCAACAAGTTAGTCAAATGCGTTTGCTTTTCATGAGTCTCATATAAGTAGGTCATAGGTAGGGTCACCCATTCAATGGCGCTGGCTTCGGGATTCCTACTCGGCAACAAGCTATATGCTTAGTTGAGTGGGGTCCACGAAGCACCAGCAAGAAACGCTTGAAAACTGACCAGACTTTGTCCTCCGCCCTGTATGCCTGATATCCCCTTTACTAACACGGTGAATAAATCCATCCTCATCCTGTTCTGGATGAGGATGAGAGTGAATGAATCCATCCTCATCCTGTCCTGGATGAGGATGAGTGAGGATGATATCCTGGGACGTTGTTGGGGGTAGTCATTTGCTGTTTTCAACAATGACTACTTTCCGCCTTCTTTTATATCACCACATCTAACACCCAAACTACCTCTCTTCATATGCTTTTTATGTTTGTTTCCATTTCTTAGCTGGGAGTTCCGCGACATTTTCTCTTTTGTTCTCTGGTGTTAACTTAAGGTGTCGTGTGTCGTTGGGATCGAGGGCGGGGCACTCCTGGTCACCTATAAATGGGTGGCGGTTAGAAGGGGGGGGGGGGGAGATCGGGGCTATAGCCCCCTCGGGCAATCTGAGGGCAAACAAAATATGTGTAAAAGTTTAATTGAAAATGGGGCCCCACTCAATATAGTGGGCCAAATCCGGGGAGTTTTTACATTTTGGGGTTAGGCAGGGGACCCCTCGACTGTCATTCGAGGGTCCTGTGCCTATTCATTTCCAGTTAATGGGGAAACTGCCGGGCACGGTACCCCTGCCTTGGACCGGGTCCCCTGTGTTTAATACCACTATCAGGGGGCCCCCTGACCGACAAAGGAGTTTCTGATAGTCCCAGGGACCTCCGAGATGCCGGCAAGAGGAGACTTCTGGCTGTCATTTGGGGGGCCGTGCCTATTCGTTTCCAGCTAATGGGGCCCCTTTCTTGTACCAGAGAACCCCGACCCCCTGTCTGGCATCAAGGACCCCTGTACTCAGTACCACTACCCGGGGTCCCTGACCGACAGATGGGTTACTCATTGTCTCAGGGGCCCCTGAGTGGCGCAAAAGTTCACCTTGTATCCGTCCCTGGGGCACCCAGGTGTGGATAATTTTAGGACAAATCATTGTCTAATAAAAAAAGTTGAAAATGGCCCCACCCCTCAAAATAAAGTGGACCAAATCCCATGAGTTAAAAATTCGGGTGTAGGTAGGTTGACCCTCGATTTGTAACAGACCCTTTTCAGGGGCCTGGAAAATTCCCATGGGTCCCGTCGTCGCTCCAGCGACCCTGGTTGTTCATCCATGAATCCACAGATGGGCCTTCCATGGACCCCGATCGACCCTCAAGGTGCCCCGGTCGATCCTCGAGGATCTTAGCCGACCTTCCAGGATTCCCGGCCGACACTCGAATGGACGATTTACTAGAGACCGGCAATGCGATCGGGGCATTGCCTTGGGGTCAAAATTGTACGATAATTCCGTAGTTTGGCCCCAGCCGGCCAGGCCACTGCTGACTGGCCGTTACGGTGACCTCAGACTGTGACGTCACCACAAGCCGCCACTGGGCGGTGTGCCGGCCGCCTCTCACAGCTGTGCGGCGCAGTATCCTGTTGTGCGGCACAGTATCCACGACCGGCCGGCACCAGCTGACGGCGGAGGCCCGCTCCTTCAAAATGGTAACTTGATTTTAACCCCTTGAAGGGTTTGTTTTGCTCCCCTCAGTATCGGCAGCCATTAATGGATTTTGGGCCGCTGTATCGCGCACGTGACCTGCGAGTATCAAGTCTATGTCACCAACCGTGTGACCTGAGGAGGCAAACAAAAAAAATGTTTGCGCCAACTTTTTGGCCCTTGGCACGTGGCACGTTCCATCGATTGACCTGAAATGGTACCATCATCTGTCCGCAGTCTTGCCGCATCGAAAGGTGCCACCCGCGTAGAAATCGGCCCAGCCGTTTGGGCCCCCGTGCCAATATGCTCCGTTGGACAGACACACACACACACACACACACACACACACACACACACACACACACACACACACACACACACACACACACACACACACACACGGACGCGGACGCGGACGCAGACGCAGACGCAGACGCAGACGCAGACGCAGACGCAGACGCAGACGCAGACGCAGACGCAGACGCAGACGCAGACGCAGACGCAGACGCAGACGCAGACGCAGACGCAGACGCAGACGCAGACGCAGACGCAGACGCAGACGCAGACGCAGACGCAGACGCAGACGCAGACGCAGACGCAGACGCAGACGCAGACGCAGACGCAGACGCAGACGCAGACGCAGACGCAGACGCAGACGCAGACGCAGACGCAGACGCAGACGCAGACGCAGACGCAGACGCAGACGCACACGCACACGCACACGCACACGCACACGCACACGCACACGCACACGCACACGCACACGCACACGCACACGCACACGCACACGCACACGCACACGCACACGCA